>LPNX011044287.1:11101-35330 GCA_001517045.1 Pseudotsuga menziesii | reverse complement strand
TCTATCCCAAAAGTCGTGGTTTCCGGCTCTGCTCTCCAGCTGGAAACGTGCTACACCGTCGTAGCTCTGCCCTGTCCTTTTTTCGCTAAACTTCTCTCTTTCTGCCAAAATTAGCAGCTTCTTCTGTAGCTGCGGGGTCCTTCTCCAACAATGATTCCATTAAGGACCATTTTATCCCACATGTATCCTCCTTGAATACTCCCAAATAGATGTTGGATTCTTTGACTAGCTTGTATAAAGGAAAGAATATTAATAGGAAGATAACCTTGAGGACTCAACTCAAGGGTGTGAATATGCAAAATTAAGAAAGCATACAATCTTAATTCACAAGGGTCTCCCATACCAAATAAAAACTAGAAGCTATTGGAGACAATGTTGAAGAAGTAGAAGTGGTGATGATAACCTTGAATGGTCTCCCAATATCATGGGAATATTTAATTTAAGGGATTTGTGCTAGAAGAAGACTCACCAAATTTAGTAATTCCTAGGATGAATGCACATAAGAAGAAGCTTGATTGATATCCAGATAAGAGGAGATGGGTGAAGATTACAATCAATCCCTAACAACTCATGCCAAGAAGGGAAAGACTGAGAAGGAACAACACTCTCACAATAAGCCTAGAAGAGCTCAAAATAGGGACTACTCATACTTCATATGTTTCACTTGTGATGAGTGTAGTGGATATTTCTCTCCAGCTACGTGCAAAAGCACCTACCTTAGATCAACGAGATCTAAGGGTAGAGTTGATGGTGCAAGGGAAAAACTCAACCTTGACTTACAAGCAAATAATAACTAATATTTTTAGATTTTATAATTTTAATAAACAAATGAAACATACCTTTATAAAGTGGGCCACTGTATACGTTTGAGGATGTGGTCCGACTGCTTGCATGATCTGGTTCTCCGATTTTCTCCACCAATGATTGTCAAGGGGAGTATGGATCAAGGAGTGTATGGAGTAAACTCAACATACAATGTGGAAAGACATGGCTGAAAGGTGATAAATGTAAAAGGTGTGACCGAAAATATGATTGATAAAAAGTGTAAAAAACTTGTTATGGGGAGACCTTCACAATGTATTTATAGGATGATCTAAGGTTTTCTTTCCCATGGTATTGGTCCAGGGTTTTATGAAGTGCATGGTTTTTGACCACTTCTCATCTTAGGGTTTTTTGGTCCTTTTTCACCAGAATGGGGTTATGTTGCAATAAATGCACATCTTCCCTATATTTATGGGAGAAGGAATAATGATTTTTTGGACCAATTTGGGTGGAATTTATTTGTAAAGGTCAAAATGGAGGGAATAATGGTGGGATTATGATGTATAATTATGGTATGGACCATAGAGAGCTATGTTGACAATTGTTTTTTCTAACAGATTGCCCCATCATGTGTGAGGGCAAGAGCTCATCGTATGGCTGACAAACATCATAGGATCAATGGAGGAATGGTGACAACGGTGGAGAAATCAGAGAGAACTATGGAGAGTCAGAGGCTCCTCATTCAAACTGTAATGGATTTTTATTAGTATTGCTTCTCAAAATTAATGAGGTATATATAATCTCAGACATATATATGGACGAGGTGGACATGCCCATGCTCGTATCAATGTCTCAATATAAAAATGGTGATCAAGGCTCAAACAAGGGGAGCCGATCAATACATATAATTGGTAGTACATAATGGTGGCATCAATGGGAGGTTGAATACAAATACTGATTTGAAGAACTTGTATATAGAAACAATGGCATTCTCTTGGACTACAATATCACGAAAACTAATGCTTTGTTGAATCTAAGGGTGTACACAACTGTATGGACTCAACAACCGATATTCATAATATCTAAGTTACAATAAACAACATAGTATATTGTATATATACAAAAGCATGATACTGAGGGGATTCTGAACACTATCACCAATGCATCCTAGATATCACAAAGGACATGAAATTGTATGGGACCTAAGTAGACTCACCAATGTGTTAGAGTCGGGTGACAAACGGGGTATTTGACCAAACAGTGAAAGAACCAATACCCTGTACGAATCTCAACGGTGTGATAATGTAGCTGAAGTCAAGCACATGAGACACAACCAACCCAAAAGGAAATACAGACTCCTTTCAAGTGGTCCAAGGAACTCATCAATGAGGTGGATGAAACCAAGATATAGGGACCTCTATGTCTATCCTCTGGAATAGATGTGTTGGCATCGATAGAGGGACACCTACAACTAGCAAGGTAATGAGGTTTCTTTGATAGAAGCATGAGGGATACAACCATAGATATGGAATAATAATGGGATTGAGAAACTGAATGGGTAACATGGGAAGGGGAGTACGGGGGACTCAAAATTCCTTTGTTTAGAGTATAAAAATAGGGCTGACCTATCAGCGGATGAAACTGACTCATGGGGAGGGGATCATAGTCGTTGAATCGAGGAGATGACTACAATGGAGATATTCAGGGAAGGCACTGGATAAGTTATATCCATGGGATCCAAGGGAGACTCATCGCAGAGTACTATGAACAAAGGCGACCCAATGGGGGAAAGTTTCCATAATTTGAGACTATATGTAATACGTGTGGGCACTGAAAGGAATCATTTGGAAATTCTTCATAGTTGAAGGAGCTCGAAGAAGGGATAAAAGTATGCTCAGTATGATACTGTCTCGTGGATTTTTGTCAAGCCCAATACGGTAAATGCTTGATGGTGTTTTCATGTTGAGAGGGTATGAAAACATGAATAAGACTCCAATGGGTATTTTTTTCGTATAGTAGTCTCCTCATCCAAAAATAAGATAAAAGTGCACAAAGGATAACTCTCCTAGCCGAAAGGGGAAAAGAAACGTATTTTTCACTGTATTCCAACCAGGATGAAAAAGTATAAACCTATATTAATTGAACGATCATTCAAACACTTTTATGAGCATGAAAAAAACCAAGTTTGCTCGGTAATATTTTCTTTATGAGAGGGATAGAAAAGAGATTAAATACAACTCATAAGTGAGCTTTTCGTAAAGTATGGTCCCAATGTTTTAAGAAACCAATCAAGGAATATCTTATCATCTAACTTGATTTTGCACAAATTACGACGATGATGCCACTCATGGATATGATCTATGATATGGGTAGCAGTGTTATGTCTATAGGATAATAGGATTTCCATGCCCTCATCGTAACGGACGGGTAGATGGAAGTAATAGAGGAACATCGAGTCTAAAGAGGAAAAATTAGGATTAGTAGCACGGGGCAACTCAATATACCATTTGGCTGAAACACCAGTGAGGGTGCACTGAAATAGCTGCAATAAGATAGAACCGTCCACTATGATGTTGGGGAACACCATAAGTGGAATGACATGATATGGTTTCGAGGGTATTCTCCCACTTTTCCCTCAAACTGAGGGATGTCTGAAGGGATTTTAGTAGGCACAGGAGGCCACAATGGGTCATGATAGATGGGGTCTTTCGTTACCCTCACCAAATCGGGAAGGTTGAGACTAGCCATGAATAGTAGATTAGGACCTGGACTAGATCTGGGAAAGCCAACAATGGTGTTGGGTTCAGTAGGCATGTAGTTACCGCGGGGAAATGGGGGTTGGTAGGGATGAATCTTGATAGTAGAAGTAGTCATTGGAATGTCGTGAATAGCCAAAATAGTGGTAGAAGGGCCAGTTCCCCCATGCATGAATCTAGGAATGGTGTGAACCATGGTGGATGGAGTGGAGCCACCACTAGTGGGTAGCAAACCAACAATAGTGGGCACAATAGCCAGGGGAAAACTAGGACCAGGGCTTGTAGGGTCAACAAAAGGGATATATGGTATGAGAAGTGGAGTGTTCACAAGTACACTACCAACAATCCCCCCTAGAAGGGGTTGGGAGGTGCACTAGTCATGGGTATATATGGGACAATGAACAAGGTAGGTTAGGATTGATAATAATTCCAATTTAACTCAGATGCAGTGTTTTAGCACCTAGAATCGCACCCAAGGTTGCGAGAGGTGGACCCCAAGGTAACAACAAAACCAATTTAGGAAAGGGAGATGGCTTCTCCAATTCTAGAGAGGGACCTCTCACAGATGTATAACAAGGCCAGACATAATGTCACAAAAATGAATATCAAATATTGGTGGTTGGAAACAAAATGAAGATATATCGAGATGTGGAGTCAAAAATCCCAAGAAAACAGAGCAGTTTGCATAGGAAAACGCTTGCAAGAGCAAGGTAGTGTCTCGATCATGGTCGTTATGTTTGGGGTATGGTGGGAAAATCATAATGATGACAGTTCACTAGAGTAGAGCATCGCAGGGATGAATTCTGTTAGCATCGAGATTGAGCCCATAGGTTGGGCGGAAAAGGGTTCTCTCCCGAGCAACAGCAGAACCGCTTTAGACTGCACCCCTGGCCCTACGCAGTCAGAGAGGGATCTCTCGCTTGTTTTCAGGTTTACTTCACGTGGGATATTTGATCAAGAACGGTCAGGAGGCCAGACTCCTGAATGGAGCGGGTGCGTTAATGTAAGATGTAGGTGGGACTATCAAAGTAAGGGACCATTGGCAATGGAGTCGAAGGTCCGGGTAAGGAAAATTTTGTAGGAGGTAAAGAATGGCGTGAATTTACAAACATAGGAAAGATAGCCATCGATATTGCAATCAGGAGATTTTTAGCGGGTGATTAGTAGATGAGAGGGAACAATCCATCACGTAGAGCACCAACAAGATGAATTCTACGTAAATTTAGAAGAAAAATTAAATGAATATCTGAAACAATAGACGGGGCATAGCATGTATGAATTCCAAACTGTTATACTCTCATTTCAAACATGAAAGAAATTAACAAACTGGAATGATGAGATGAACATTTCACGTAAAGAGATTACATATTGAAAGAAGCAATGACACAGGAATCTCTGTCTTGAAAGACAATCCTTCCTCTGCAAATTTATTCATAACACGGAAATCAGAGACTATTTACAATGGGGAGCCTCAGCGCTTGAAAGTTTCCCAACCAACCTCTATCTCCCTCTATCGGGAGTGTCTTTATACTATTTCAGTGGTGAGATCATCCTCTGAAAAAAAACCTAAACACTGTTTCCAGTCACAATCAGAGACTAACAGTTCAGGGAGTGGAACTATCTCCATGATTTACAAATATTAATAAACATTATGGAGCAAGTGGGTGCACTCGGCTTGGGTGACAGCCTGACGTGCTCGGCTACTTTTGTGGATTTTGAGTATGACACCTTTTGTCTATTTTCAGGTGAGTCACCATTTACTGGATCTTGGACCCCTTAGCCAGGCATATGAGTAAGCATAGCGCCCCATGTGAAGAGTGGATCTATCGGTTACTTTCCTCACCTCCGTAGGCCAGATTACATAGAGGCTACCTATCTTTAGGTGATACGGCTCTGCCATAGGGATGATTTCACCTGTTTGCATGCCACAAATGGCGTCTGGGGGAATTGACCAACCTGCCAGGAGGCATATTACGCGTACGAACGTCGCATCCATTGTCATCTCCGCACTGGATGTTAAACTGGCAGCCTTGAGGCCTCCTCATCCCTCAAATTTGGGGAACCTTTCACGTCCATCGTCCACGTTTCTTTACTTCTGCCACCAATTTCTCTTCTCTTGATACAACGAGCGGCTTTAGATCGTGGCGTGTTCTTACCTATTGATCGAGATCGACCTTCCCATGCAACCATCGATCTGAGTGGGTCCTACCACCTCTTTGTGCATCAGGACTCTGACATTATCTGCGCTAGTTCAGATCATGAAAAGAACCTCGACCGTAGATCTACTCCCTTCTTTGTTGTGACCATTGATATTTGCAGCTTGTACCACTTTTCGTGATTTGGAATCGCGACTTTATCCACATAAGTTTGGATTGCGAAATCAGCTGTGGTCGTAGATCTGCTCATGCTCTCATCTCCACTGTTAGATATTTTTGTCCTTTAACCTGTTTCACGATTTGGGAAAGTTCCTTCTATCGAGCATGTTTGCTCAGCGAAACGCTTCGGACCATCGATCAGGCTTCACCTTGATCTTGGCCCTTCATTGTTTGCCAGTTTTAACAGACTCTGCGAATGCCAAACTTTGACCATTCTCTCACGTCTTTTATCCAAAACCATGCTCTATCGTCACTCTTCTTCCTTGTGATCCCAAATCATTGGTCTACGACGCCTTTCTCTACCATCTTCGCTGCTGCATGTCTTCACCTCTGGAGGAATCTACCACCGTAGATCAAGCTCTCTTCTTTATCTGATGGTATAAAATGATGGAAAATGTGCCTCTGATAATATGAAGGGCGTTTATACAAATTTTTAATGAATAGGACCCTTTCGAACTCTGTCAGGCCCACAACTCGACTGTTGCAAATGGAGTGTTAACAAATTCTATGCCAGTTTTGGAAGAGGTGTTTGGTGGATATTAGAGACAATGGCAGGATCATATGAGTATGAATTCCTAACCATTATACACTGAGTCTACGATATGAAGAAAAACATAATGTAAAAGATAACAAGAAGCACATGCATGTAAGGGAAAGGAAATCACAAACTGTAATTTAGAAACACACAGGAATTCCTACATTCATATAACCAACATTCCACTCTGTAGTTGTATTAATTCAAAAAGTATTATAAACACAATAGTCTTGCAAATTCAAAACCAACCAACCCTTTCTCCTTCAGCAAGGAGCATATTTAAACTGTTTGGCCCCCCTAGACCAACCTCGAAACATGGCCAAAATTAGTTACAAAATTGGCAACAAATTCTCAACAAATTGTATCATGGGATCCTCCCATGTGCGGAATAAAACAAAAAATGATGCAGGTAACGTCTCTGCTGGACCCCAAGAGATGCTACGTCTTCAAAATACTATCTTACCTGATTAATTCACACCTGAATCTTCGATTCGGGTTGTCGTTAGAGCTCATCATCCTTGGTGTAGCATGTGTTTGGAATTGTTGTGGTTTTCGATCACTTTTCATTGGTTAGCTATCGATATCTACAACTTTACCATTTCTTCTGCTAATACCCTGAGTTCTAGGTTCTCCAGATAAGAAGGCATTGGTAACCTTGTGCACAAAGGTTTGAAATCAATTAATAACTCAAATTCCCCAGACAATTTTTTGATCACAGTCGTGCCTGAAAGCGATTGCTGAGCCATGTCCTCGAATTGCATGTGTTCTTTCCTGCACTCGACCAATCTGTCATAATACTTTTTTTGGGACAACATTGGTCTCTTTTCTTCCTAGAAGAAAGGGAGCCCACTTTGGACCAAAGGTTTAAACAACTCAACAAAGTTGCCAGTCTGTTTGCACATGAAATTCCATTTTGCCTCGACCATATTTAAATGGCGGTGTTTGTGAACCGCTCTTCTAGCCCATGTGATGACTGGGATCCTATCCCAGATGTTTCCTTGTTTGATGTCTTCGTCTGTCAAACTGTTCAGGAAATTGATTGCGCTTTCACCTATGTCCAAGGGCCTTTTGTGTAGGTCTAACTTAACTGTCTGGATGTGTTTTTTGGCTGCCTATACGATGCTTTCCTTGTCTTGGATAAAATCCAAGTATGGTAGAAATTTGTTTTCTTCCACTATTATCATGTCCCAAATGAGGTGTTTCGCCCCTATAAGAGCTGCCTGGCCTGGAAATTTTTTTGTTAATTCACTGTTCCTATCTTCCAATTGTTTGCAACACTCTTCCACCTTCTTCTTCAACCCTTCTTTGACATTAGCCATGTCTATCAAGTCCTAGTTATGTTTTCTTAAGCCAGTGATCTCTATAGCTTTGAGACTTACCTGGGACATGGCCTGGGAGAGTGATTCTGCACTAGATATTTCGGGTGACTGGGCCACAGGTGCTGGTTGTTCCTGAGTCTTTTCCTTTAATTCCTTTAATTCCCTTTCCAACTCGGCTTGGTTTGCTTCGAAGGCACGCTTTTCTTCAGCCCAGGGCTTTGCATCTTTTTTCTACTATCTCTCCTTTTCTTCCTATCTGAGCAGTTTGGCCTTACAATCGATCAAATCAGTGTTTAGGGTATCTTCCTCTTTTTCAATCTCATTCAATTCAACAGTTTGTATAAGCCAAGTAGCTGGGATTTCTAGCTTTTTCTTCAACAGCTGGATCGTACATTCCTTGTCCTTTAGTAGCCCTTTGTGTAGCAGTACCTCTATCCCCCGAGCTGTCTGCCATAGCTATATCTACATGGAGCTTCTTGATTTGGGTCTGGTAAGCCTTATTCTCCACCCTCTCCTTTTGGAGCATCTCTTCAACTCTTTTCTTACCCGCTATTAATTTGGATATTTGTAAGGTATCTTGGAGCACGTCAGTGTAGAGCACTTCGCTTATCCCTTGGTGTAAATTAATTATGTCAGTTTTGGAGACCCTTTTTGGATATACCTTTAACTTTGCCACTTTGTCTCCTATGATCATGGCCAAATTCAATGTGCCCTTGGCCGGGTCTCTGAAATTCTCCAAGGAGGTACTCTGGCCTGGTAATTTGTCCACCTCTTCGCACAACTTTGATCTTTCTTCAAAGGCCCTTTTACCAACTTCTCTATATTTACCTAGCAGCTTGGATTTAGACTTGTACTTACTTACTTCTTCTTTAGGAACACTACTGAACGTGTATTCTTGAATTAGAAAGGATGGACCTTTAAATTTCACAATTTTCTCTTTCCCCTTAACCTTGGCACTCTGCACAAGTTCATCTGGTTCTTCAATTTTCTACTTCTTGGGCATCTTGGTCGTATCTCCTTCATCTACATCCATGGCCTATGGGTATTCTCTTTTATTTTCCTTCTTAGACAGGCTAGCTAAAGGGGTGATTTGTGTGGCTGCGACTATAATGCAGGAGAGGTCTAGCTGAGGGGAACCCTCTACCAGTGCAGAGGTTGACTTTTTCGGCATATCCTCATCGGAGTTAGTCTCTCTGGGGTACGTCATCCAATTGGCCCTCTCCACCAATCCTGCCACTTCGACGTGCTCGAATGGCTTGCTCTTATTCGCTTTTCTTCTATTGGAGATGATGTGGTGAGGATCATAGTCGATCGCGACCTCCATTTCGAATCTTTCTCTCTGAGTAGAATTTCTACCTTTGGTAAGGCTAATTTTCTTTTGACAGTAAAAGGGCCAATTGCCCATGGAAACTTAATATATTCATGCTTCCTGAAGCTTATAAATTTTTCATTTTCAGCTGTCAACCTTTTCCTGATTAGCTCTAGTGCAAACATCCTCAACGTCAGAAACGTTGGAAGGACATATGGTTGATGAGTAAACCTATAGACACTAATCACTGTATTATCTTCTGAGAGAAACCAATCCCCAACTATTATTTTAGGGGATAATTGCAACATGCTTTTCATCTCGGGAAGGACCCTTGGCAGCCTCTTTTGGAAGAGGACCTCATATACTGGTGCCATGAGGGTATTCATGAACTTGCAATAGTCGCTGTGCATGTATTTCGTCATAACCATTTTCGGGAGCTATAGGTCGTCATCATTGTAGCTCAAAAACATCTTCATAAGGAGAGATTGGAACCTGAAGGTTCCTGACTGATGAAAATTACTCAACTAGGCATTGATATTTCTAGCTAAGAACTCATCAAATTACAGACACATGGGTGGTGAAGATTGACTCAATATTCCTGACATTGCTTGACTTGAACTAAGGGTAAATATTAGACTCAATAAAGGTTCAGTGATGAACTGGTTCGAGTCCATACCTAAGAACTGGCTCTCTAGGGTTATCACAGGCCGAGTCTCTTCATTAAACAGGTCGAAATTGATGGGGAAAGGAGGTTTTGACAACTGGCTCTCCGGTTTTAAAAAGGTTTTGAGAAAAGCGTACTGTTGGTCAACTGAAGACCTCTAAGAGAAACATAGTATATCTTCTTCATTATATTCACTGGACATTTGGGTAAACTCCGAAGGGATTAGCAGAGTGTTTCATATGTTGAGGGAATTAATGGGACACAACATCCTAGACCTAGATGTGTCCATAATTACACCTTCGGACGGGGAATAATTGCTCACGCACCGGTCTATGAATTTAGGGACACTAGGGGTTTGCTCAACAGAAAAATAAAATAAAAAGGAACTGAACACTCCATGAGTGTCTATTCCCTTTAATTGAAGAGATTTTAGTTTACCCTAAGTGGCTTCTATACTATCATTTAGTATGATAGTATCAAAGACCTCAAAGTATTTATCTCCTAGGGATTCCCCAACTTCCTAAAATTCGAGGCTCCGAGTCTCTTAATCTTCTGTTTTGGCCATGAGAAAACAAATAAATATAGCAAAGACGTACCAGGTTGGTTGACAACTAACTTCGGAGGCTCCGTCTAAGGTGGTGCGGTCTGCACAGTCTGAAACCCTCACTTCTTGATGTTGCAAAAAGATAACCGGGATGGATCTACATGTCGACTTTTATACTATTTTACTTTCTTATCTGGCCATGCACCTTTCCAGCCAGATGCAATCCTAGTCGTAGATCTAGGACTCAAAATCTAGAGCTGTGTGATCTCTACCGTTAGCTTTTTGTACGATCACACATTACTTTCACAGTATCTCGTGCACTTTCGTTGCGCAGGATTTAAACTCCACTGTTGATCGTAGGCCTTCCTACCATCTCACTGTCTGGTGTGGAGAACCTTATCAGATTTCGCACTTTCCAGCCAAGATTTCGTTCGATCACTTACAACTGGCGAAATGAATCTTCATCGTAGATCTGCCACCGTGTTGATCTACACCGTCGAACAAATCCCCCTTTTATTGTATTTCATGAACTTTGGAGCGTTATCTCCCAAGTGCACCTTAGATCGGACGAATCTGTCTCCATTGTTGATCTAAGATCTTCGTGATCTCAACCATTGCAAATTGTTGTGGTTTAAATCATTTCGCTGATTTGGAAAGGAGTCCTTGTATGTGCGGTTTAAACTCGCGAAATGGCTCTCCGCCGTTTATCTACATCAATTTTCCATCACGACCGTTGAAAATGTTTTCCCTCTTTGTCGTTCCTTTGACAAGGTTTGTTCCTCTCCTCTTGCATGACCAACACGAGAGGGCTTGTGTATGACTCTGGACCCTGGGATCTCTTCCACCCAACAGAATGTGGCTAGTGTTAGTCTCTTCGTTTCTATGAACCCCATGGCTTCTCCTTTAGAGATTTTCCTTTTCCTTCAGAGCCCATTACGCCCCCTCGAGGCTTCTCATTATGAAAATTTTTTAGGCCTCGCTTTCTCCCCTACAGGTCAGAAACCTTTCTTTCTATTTAGCACAAATTAGGTGCTAACATAGTGTATGGCTCTGAAGGTGGCGATTGATGCCGAATATGGATCCAACAATGGTGGTTCAAGGAATCGAACTGAGGGGTATGCCCCCTAAGCCTCTAGGAGTAGCATGGTGGAGCGATGGTGATGTGATGGTGTGCTATATGATGAATGAAGGATCAAGTATGGAAAACACAAGATCAAGAATCCAAATGCAACCAAGTGTGTATAAGGAGAGATGATAAATGGTGGCACACAGACAAAAAATAAAGCTCTAGAACTGAACTACAAGAATGTGTCACAAAAACCGAGTCTACAAAAAGGAGGATAGAAAGCCAACAAGCATAACTACCTATGAATAAAATGATGCAATAACCTATAGGGTATAAGTGCAAGAAAGCTCCTAGCTACAAGAAGGAATCCCCTCACAAATTGTATCCTTTGTTGGGTGATGAAATCAACAGTCAAACAATACGAAATGGAAGAACAAAAGGATAAGAGAATACCACTACCAAGAGGGACCTCGGGTAAAATATCCCTAGGAGACTGGAAACTATGATACCTTGTTCATGACATGTTCGGGATGGTTTCCTAGCACTTCATCCTATTGATCCTCAAAACCCGGTATGGTCCCCGACACACACGATGAGGACTATGAAAAAGGTAGCCTTCCGTATAGAGTGGAGTGCGGTATTCCACCAAAACATCTGGAACCACTTCATTGTGGCTTACCTGTTGAAATATTGTAAGTTTGAATAATATTCTAAATGTATTTTATTATTGTAACCTATCGGAGATGTTTTATTCCTCTGTCGGGATGTTACTATTGTATTTGGTCATAATAGTCATGAGGTAAAACCTCCATTGTAAGTCGGGTCAATAGAACCCTCCATAATATAATATTATATTGTTTTGTGTCTTCCTAGGTGAAGTCATCCCGATAAGATTGTTGGGGACGACCTGT
The DNA here is from genome assembly GCA_001517045.1 of Pseudotsuga menziesii. NCBI lineage: Eukaryota > Viridiplantae > Streptophyta > Pinopsida > Pinales > Pinaceae > Pseudotsuga > Pseudotsuga menziesii. The sequence continues at coordinate 23,089 of LPNX011044287.1, read as the reverse complement.
TAGGGAAAAGTAAAGTGGAAGATAGAGTATAAATAGAGGAGGTGTGTTCCTCATTTGTACACACAATCACTTGTTTATAGCGCATAGAAGAGAGAGAGACAAAGACATATCTGCAAGGATAAGGAGCACCTATTTGGGGTTTTATATTTGTACTTTTGATACATCTATATAGTGGAAGTTTTGCTGGGTTTTCTTCCCCTAGAGGGTTTCCCAGGATAAATCTATGTCTATCTTTTTATTATGTTTCTTTCAGTGATCCTGCATATGGTATTGTTGTGAAATTGAATTGAATACTAATGATATATAGCTTAGCATATAGAATTTGAACATGGTATCATAGCTAACCTAAATATAACAACTTTCACAAGGTGAAGCTCTCTCTCCTCTCCCTCCGACAAGAAATTGGGGTTTCTGTCAAAGTTGGAATTTTGAAGATATTATTGCATAGAAAGTTGTGCCTTCCTAGAGCACGTCTATTGATCCCTAAATTGAAATTTTGAGTGGGTAGATCTCCAGGAAGGTCAAACCCTAGTTTGGATTCAGACCGAAAAACTGCAAATCAAAATCTCATAAGTCAATTTTGAGAGGTGAAGATTTGGAATCTCCATAAACCAAGTGTACCAGTCAACTTGCCTCAGTCAAGCGCATCTCTTGGTAAGGTCAATTATTCATTTTGAGAAATTTCATTTTTTATTGACCTCCTAGATAAGATGACCCCAAGCACTAAGCTTGAGGACAAGATGGAAAGCATAGAGAATTTTTGAGCATGGAAATATATGATTGGCCTCATTCTTAGAGAGAATGAGCTTGACAAATACCTCAAAGGAGAATTTGCAGAACCTGAAGAAGATGAAGCTAAGGAGAATCACTAGAAGGACCTAATTAGGGAAATGCTGATCATTTCTGATTCTATCAAAGATCACTTGATTCCTCAAGTGTCATCCAAAAAGATCCCAAAGGAAATGTATGATGCCCTATCCAAAGCATATGGAGGAAGGAACACCAACATAAATATGAATTTGAGAGCTCAATTGAAGAGTGCCAAAATGAGCCAAGGAGAATCCGTCCAAGACTACTTCACAAGGGTCTCCTAGTTCAAGGAGAAACTAGAAGCTATTGGAGACTCCCTTGATGAAGATGAACTAGTTATGACTGTTCTTAATGGTATCACTATACCTTGGGATTCTTTCATCCAAACTATGTGCGCCAGAAAGGAAAGCATGAATCTTGACATTGTATGGGAATATTGCATCCAAGAGGAGGCTAGAGTATCCAATAGAGAATCTCTACTTACATAAGATGATCAAGCCCATTCCACCCATACCAAAAGAAGAATAAGTGAAACTAACTTCAAGAAGGAAAGACACAAGGAGTCCCGACCTCCCAAGAGGTTCCAAAGGACAAGAGGAAACAATCAGATGAATGACTACTCTAACTTTCAATGTTTCAATTGTCACAAGATAGGACACATTGCTAGAAATTGTCCATTGAAGAAATAAGAATAGAAGAAGAAAAACAAAAGAAATCATGCACACCTATTTGAAGATGAAGAAGAACATGAAGAAGGACCTCAAAGAAAACAAGTAAAAGAAGAAGTTGCATAAGAGTATGTATTGTTGTTTGCACTCTCTGGGTCTATGACACCTGGAGAAAATACATGGCTTATTGACAGTGGTGCTTCACAGCACATGAAAGGACAAAAGAAAACTCTCTCAAAACTTGAATAAAAGAACTCTCCTCAGAAAGTATCATTAGGAGATGACTATCAATATCCTATCAAAGGTATTGGTGAATCAGGCCATGAACTTGATTACGGAACTCCCATGAAGATGAAAGAAGTCTTATATGTACCAGGTTTGAATAAGAACTTACTATCTATCTTAGCATTAGATAAGAAATGATATAGGATTTCATTTATATATGGACAAGTACTTATGTGGCACAAAATAAAATCAATTAAAGATGCAATTGTCATTCGTGAAGACGAAGGAGGATTATATAAAATCAAGAGACTTTTGAAAACAACCCTTGTACATGAAATCACTAGCCTAAGTGAACTATGGCATAGGAGGCTTGCTCACATCAAGTACAAAGTACTACCCCATGTGATCAAAGTAGTAATAGGTTTACCAGATTTGAAGATCTACCATGAAGGAACTTGCAAAAGATGTGCAAGAGGAAATAATATCAAGAATCCATTTCCGAAGAGTGAAACAAAGACTAAAGGTACGCTGGAATTAATTCATTCATATGTATGTGGTTCAATTCCCTCCACATCTTTGAGTGGTTATGAATATTATGTTACATTTATTGATGAATATTCAAGAAAAACATGGATATATTTCTTGAAAACAAAGGATGAAGTATTCAGAAAATTCAAGGAATTCAAAGCCTTGATAGAGAATCATTCAAAAAGAAGAATAAAGACACTCAGAATAGATAATGGTGGAGAATATACTTCAAAAGAGTTTGAAGCTTTTCGTAAAGAATCCGAAATCAAGAGGGAAATAACCACTCCCTACAATCCTCAACAAAATGGTGTTGCGGAAAGAAAGAATATGACCATTATGGAAGCAGTTAAGACAATGATACACGATCAAGATCTTCCTATGCATCTATGGGATGAGGCAGCAAGAAAAATAATTTATGTACATAATGGATTATCCCATAATACCCTCGGATTCAAGATTCCTGAAGAAATGTTCACAGGAAAGAAGCCTGAAGTGAGCCATCTCAAGATGTTTGGATGCCCAGTATATGTTCTTATTCCAAAAGAAAAGAGAACAAAGTTGGACCCTTCCAGAAAGAAGGGAATATTTGTTGGATACTATGAAGTCTCTAAATCTTTTAAAATATACATTCTAGGATTCCATCACATGGAGATTAGTAGGGATGTAACATTTGACGAAAAAGCAGGTCTCAAGAGATCTAAAAAGTGCTAGCATGAAGAAGTATATGAATATTATGTACCTCCCATAAATGTAGAAGTTGCACCCTCCCCTAAAAATGAAACATCAGAGGACCATGATATGCCAGAACCTCAAGAACCTCCTACTATGAATATATCATGAAAGAGAAAGCCTGTTTGGTAAGAGAAAATATACAAGAAGCAGAGAAGTATGGAGCTCAAGAAGTCTCCACAAGAGTAAGTAAGAGATCAAATCCATTTTCCAGTTATGTAGCTTTGATGCGTGATCTTGTAGATCAAGAACCTACCAGTTATGAAGAAGTTGTACATAAGAAAGAATGGGTAGAATTAATGAAGGAAGAATACCAATCAATAATGAAGAATGATGTTTGAGATATAGTTCCCAAACCAGAAGGAAAGAGTGTGGTATATTCCAAATGGATCTTCAAGATAAAGCATGCAGCGGATGGAAGTATTGAGAAATACAAGGCAAGGTTTGTGGCTAGAGGATTCTCTCAGAAAGAGGGAATTTATTATGAAGAGACATTTGCACCACTATCAAGGTACACTTCCATCAGAACCATCATGGCACTTGCATCCATGATGAAGTGGATTTTACACTATATGGATGTGAAGACAACCTTCTTGAATGGTGTTATTGAGGAAGAAGTGTACATAGAATAACCACAAGGATTTGAAGTTGAAGACAAATGGACTCACATATGTAAGTTGAAGAAGGCTATGTATGGACCGAAACAAGCTCTTAGAGATTGGTATGGAAGGATAGATAACTTCTTGACAACATTGGGATTTACCAAAAGCAAAGCCGACCCTAAACTTTACTTTAAGGTTATCGATGATGAACCTATCATATTATTGTTGTATGTGGATGACTTATTTCTAACAGGAAATGAAAAAAAGATTGTAGAGTGAAAGTAGAATCTCACCAAAGAATTTGAGATGAAAGACCTTGGATTGATGCACTATTTTCTAGGTCTAGAAGTATGGATGAGACTAGAAGGAATCTTTCTCAACTAGGGAAAGTATGTTGTGGAAATATTAAAAATATTTGATATGTTGGATTGTAAATCCATGGCCACACCCATGGATACGAACCTGGAGTTGTTATCTGATGAATCATCAGAGTTAGTGGATGTGACTCAGTATAGACAAATTATTGGGTCATTGATGTAGTTGAAGAACACTAGGCCAGATATATGCTTTTCTATGAACACCATGAGTATGTATCTAGTTACACCTAGATGTGTTCATTTGATAGCTGCAAAGCATGTGATGATGTACCTGAAAGGTATGATAGACTTTGGTCTATACTATGTTGGAGATCATGACTACATATTGTATGGTTATACCGATGCAGATTGGGATGGAAGCGCCTCAGTAAAAAATAGCACCTCATGTGGATGTTATAGTATGGGATCTGTCATGATCTCATGGTTTGGCAGGAAGCAGTCCAATGCTTCTCTCAACACAGCTGAATCAGAGTATATAGGATCTTGTTTTGCTAGTTGTGAATCCATATGGCTTCGAAAGCTGATGTTAGGTCTATTTGACCCGGAGTTGGATACCACGGTGATTTTATGTGATAACCAGCGTTGTATAAAGATGGCGGAGAACCTAGTGTTCCATGACAAGTCGAAGCACATAGAAATATGGTATTTTTACATACAGGATATGGTACAAAAGGGAGCTATAAAGCTCTAGTATGTGAGTAAAGATGAGCAAGTTGTTGATGAGTTGACCAATCCTATGTCTTGAGTAAAGTTTGAATACTTCCACAACAAGCTTGGTGTGGTTCGAAAGGACCCTCCTCGTAAGGAGGAACATTGATGATGATGCTATACACTTTCCTCGTAAGGAAGAACATTGATGATGATGCTATAGAATTTCCTCGTAAGGAGGAACAATGATGATGCTGCTGTAGAATTTCCTTGTAAGGAGGATCAATGGTGATGTAGACCATCCTCAAAAGGGGGAGCAAGCTGATGATGTTGTAGAACCTCGTCAAAAGAGGCAGTAGGTTGATGACGTTGCAGTGGGTTTGTATCATCCCTGGAAATTAGTCCTATAGTGATCCATAGACCTTTGTCTCCGTGTTGTGGTAGGATTTCATCATCCTTGGACTTACGTCCTAAAGTGATATGGATTGATCATCCCATAATTGGATCTGTGGAATTGTTTCTTAGTGAGGCGTGAGGATTGCATCGTCCTTGGACTTATGTCCTAAAGTTATAGGGATCGATCATCCCGTAATTGGATCTGCATGATTTTATCTTCATGAGGCGTTAAGATTACGTCGTCCTTGGATTTTATGTCCTAAATTGATAGATCCCGTAATTGGATCCACAGACTTTTGTCTTTGTGAGGTGTGAGGATTGCATCACCCTTGGACTAATGTCCTAAAGTGACAGGGATTGATAATCTCGTAATTGGATCATGTATGGATTACATCATTCGTGGAATTATGTCCTAAAGTGATAGTGACTGAACATCCTATAATAGGATCATGTGTGCTGCAGGTTATGTTGTTGTTGATCAAAAGATCAAGTATTGCTGCAGATGATGTTGTTGATCGAAAGATCAAGTATTGCTGCAGATGATGTTGTTGCTGATCAAAAGATCAAGTATTTTTGCAGATTATGATGTTGTTGATTGAAAGATCATGTATTGCTACAAGATGATGATGTTGCTGATCGAAAGAACAAGTGTTTCTATAGATGATCGAGTGATCGAGTGTTGCAGAAGATGAAGACTCAGTGCTATAGGAGATGATGCTCCAATACTGAAGATGTTGAATATGTTCTAATAATTGTTTTAGTTGCTGATGATTGTTGAAGAAAACTTCTGATGACATATATATGTATCACCTTGATAATGTTGAAGATGCTATATGTCCTTGCTCCTACATTTGATGTTGTTAGAATACCCTTCTTGTTAAGGGGGAGTGTTGAAATATTGTGAATTCGAAGAATATTCCAAATGCATTTTATTGTTGTAACCTATCAGAGATGTTTTATTCCTCTGTCGAGATGTTACTATTGTATTTGGTCATCATAGAGTCATGAGGTAAAACCTCCGTTGTAAGTCGGGTCAATAGAACCCTCCATAATATAATATTATATTGTTTTGTATCTTCCTAGGTGAAGTCATCCTAGTAAGTTTGTTGGGGCCGACATGTTAGGTAAAAAGTAAAGTGGAAGATAGAGTATAAATAGAGTAGGTGTGTTCCTCATTTGTACACACTCATTCACTTGTGTATAGTGCATAGTAAAGAGAGAGAGATAGATCTGCAAGGAGAAGGAGCACCTAGCACTTGTTTGGGTTTTTGTATTTGTACTTTTGATACATCTATATAGAGGAAGTTTTGTTGGGTTTTATTCCCCTAGAGGGTTTCCCATGATAAATTTGTAGCCTGGAACCATCATTTATTCCCTCAAAGGTCGGGCCCACAAAAACATATACCTTATAATTTTGGCTAAAAAATAAAAAGTGTTTGTTACAAAAAATAAAAATTGACAGAGTTATAAAAAAATTCAATACATAAAACTTATATATTCGGAAAGGTGATTCAACTTCCTACATTTCATCTTTTTGCACTGAGAGGTGCTCTATAGCCCAGTATGAGGGACATCTTGTAACGTTTGTGGATGTAATGTTTGTCCATATTATGTCGGCCAAAAATAATATTGCCGAGTATGAGGGAGATGTTGTAAGGTTTGTGGAGATCTTGTAACGCTTGTCTATATTGTATTGGCTATTAATATGAGATAGATCTTGTAACATTTGTCTAATCTTGTTTGACGGAGATCTTGTACTGTTTGTCTGGTCATAATTTGTAACGTTTCCAACAAAAGAAAAATAAAAAATATTATGTTGGCTAAGTGTATTTTCATTTAATAGCTATATAAACACCATAAAAATTAATAAAATCCAGATTTCATTATTTTCATCATCGTGTGATATGGATGCATGTTGCTTTTTAACACCACATCTTTCAGTTTTACCAAACGTGGCAACATGACGTGAAATCTGTGTTTTTGACCAGGGTATTTGATGCATCAAGTAACTCATGAAGACATTCTTGCTCACAAATATCGAATCAGGCTAAGGTTATTTAGCATGAAGCTTTTGGCTTTTGTTGGTTATTTTTCAACGTTAAGGTTATTTAGCATGAAGCTTTTGGATTTTGTTGGTTATTTTTCAGCGTTAAGATGCATACTAGACATTAACATTATTAGCAAGAGACTTGGTGGTGGTGCAATTCTAAACTCTGGATATCTAAAAAATTGCAGAAGAGTTGATGCACCCAAATGTCAATCTAGTGGTCCTTGTGTATGACCAAGACCGTTATGGTCATACTGTAGCATATATCTACAACAAAGGTGTTTTTATTCAGGTGAATTTCAACGTTTCTAAGGGGAATATTGGGTTTCAGAATGGTTAACATGAACTCATTTTATTGCATAATTAGAAACTTCAATCCCTCGATGCCAGAAAATAATTAGATAAATCCATTAATTATGTGCTTTGCATGATACATTTTCAGGAAGTTGTATCGAAAAAAGGATGTGCTTGGCACTATACAACATATGATCATCGTCCAGAGCTTGCCATGGTAAGAATCTCTGTTATTCCCTTGGAAAACCTTAAGCAACATGCAGTGCTTAATGGTTGTCTAACCTGAAATCCCACGTTAAAATCATGATGTTCACTGTTGTAACTTGTCTGTTCATAGTTTTACAGGAAAACTTCAATGAAGTCTGCATGATGATTAATGTTTACCATTAGCATAAGCTTGAGATCATTAAAATCTGCATAGTGATAAAGTTAGAATTTTATAGATTAATGACCATTGATTAGCCTCCATTTCTAATTGGATAATATGTATGAATTCATTGATGATTCAATGGGAGAAAGAGGCCCATGATGCTCGTGTTGGATTATGGGCTTCATCCAATCCTTAGGAACCTTGGGAATGGTGGAAAACCAAACTAGAAGGGGATGGTTAGATGACGTGTTTGTTATGTGTTTCAACTTCTCCACAACCTTCATGTTCAATTGTGCCGATCATTCCACCACAGACATGGCACACCCAAATTCTTACAGTTCAAGGAAGGGTAAACAATGAAGTGGGAGACTTCAGTTTTGCCTTTAGTGAATTGTCGAAGCTCTTGAGGGCTTCTCAGTTTTTCCTGATGATTTGATATTCTCGGTATTTGAAATCAATAAAATACTTTCGACAACTGTTCAGGCACAACTTCTATAGCAATCCCGATTTCCCATAACGATGATAATTAACGAAGGTAACATTTCTAATCTTTGATAGGGTTTTAAGCTTCAACTCAATATTAATGATTTTAAAGTATGCCACTATTCATTTTATTGTGGTTGCTAATTATAAACACTTTCCTCTATTTCTAGGCTTGAGGTTTCCTAATTGTAAAATGGTATTCAAACCAAGTTTGATTGCAGCATTTAAAGCTGATCCGTGAGCAACCAATGTTCTTTTTTATGAAAAGTAGTTCAGATTTTTTTAATTCTCTGCCATAGCATGAAGATATATTTCTTCATGAAAATAGTATATTACATAACTTTAATTTCTTGAACAATAGTTACTCATATTGAATTTCTTGACTCATTGAAAATACCTATACAACTAATGGCAACATGGATCCCAATGAAGTAGATACAATTGTTTTTATATTATAAATCTTTTTTAATTTCTTGATACTCAGATTTTATTTCTTGACTCATTGAAGATACCTATACAACGAATGGCAATTTGCCTCATTAAAAGTATGGGAGACCATGGATTCCAATGAAGTAGATACAATTCTTTTATATTATAAATATTTCTTACCTTAGGCTACGTAAATGTATATAGATATGGCAATTTGCTTCATTCGAAATATAAGATACGATACCATGGATCCCAATTTTTCTAAGCGATGAAGTAAATGCAATTTTCTTTCTAGTATATGTTTTTTTTGGTGAGTATATCTAAATGCATATAAATATAGTGGCAGTTATTAAAATAAATATAATGGTGACCAACTTTGATTTCATATTAGAAGAGATATCAATTTTGGTTTAAGTTAATTTTTTTAAAATAAGATTATTTAAATTTTATTGTTAACTAAAAATTTTTGATATTTTTTCTTAAAATGATAAAATTACAAAACTTATACTTTAATAAGAAATTATTTATTAGATCTAAGAAAAACTAATAATAAAATAAATATATGTATATTATTATATACAAAAAAAGTATATATATACTAGGTCTCAAGTAGAGGTGGTGTAAAGATACTATGGCTTGGTTAAACCATTGGAGTATTAATGAAAATGACATTTTGTAGAACATTGATAATGCCAAAAATATTATTACTTCTAAGTTTAAAGAAAAAATTTGATGTGAGGAAAACTTAGCATTAAGAGAAAACTAAGATAGGAGAAAACAGTAGATACTATGTAGGCACCAAGATAGGAGAAAACAGTAGATACTATGTAGGCCATAAATAATATTAAATATTAATAATAAAATTATTATATGTCTACCTTAAATAAAAAGATGTGTCTTTTGGTTTGAATCAAATCAATAGCTCTGTGAGTGCAATGCTAATAAGAGACTCACACCTCTATAGATGACTCACACCTCTATAGATTTGATCCCTCTTGGCGCTTGATAGAGCCTAGGATTTGGATCTATGCCCAAGCCTAGGATTTGGATCTATGCCCGTTTCCTCTAAGCAAGATATTTTTTGTAAGTATCTCAAAAAATACAATTAAGTTGAGGAAAGCGTGATTTTTGAGTTTTCAGTTTTCTATTGCATCTAACTTGCCAAAAGTGACACTCATTAGGTTGTACTCACCCTAATGTGTTATGTTTGAAACCCTTAAAATGCCACAATAAACAAAAGTACACTCAAAGTCTACCAAATTTGATTATGTATCACAAATCTAAATATATAAAAGGTGTCAGATAAAACAGGTGAAAATTAAGATAATTATGGAATGCTATGTTGCATAGAAAATATACGATTTGACTAAAACAGGTGAAAATTAAGATAATTATGGAATGCTATGCTGCATAGAAAATATATGATTTGATTAAGAAAGCTTGTAAACTTAAACTATAATTCTTAAAACAAATAAAAAAATACAAAAAAATATAAATTGCCAAGCTTGAAAACTTAAGGGAAGATTCTTAAAACAAGTCACCAAATACAACAAATATAAATCACTATATAAATGAAAAATCTTGCAAACTTAAATTTTTTTTTAAAACAAGTCTCCAAATATAAGAAACATAAATCGCTATATAAATGAGAAATCTTGCAAACTTAAGAAAAGATTCTTAAAACAAATAAAAAAATACCATAACAAAATATAAATCAAGTAGCCTAAAAACTTAAGTGAGGATTCTTAAAACAAATCACCAAATACCAGAAATATAAATCACCAAATACAAAAAAATATAGGTACCTCAGGAAAGTCCCTACGGGTCCTTAATAGATTCATTGCAATAGGTCACTTTTCCATCAAATTGGTGCAATACATTTAAGTAGATTTTGTTGAGCTACAGCTATCCGTAATGTTAAATGCGCAGGGTACTAGCCCACAACTTAAAGGTTATACCCCTTAGATGTCAGATGCACCTGATATGATATCTGTTAGTGAATATGCCCCTTACTGAATATGCCTCCCCTTAACTGGGTTGAGTTAACTATCTCTTACCTATCTCTTACCTTGAAATAATAGCCCCATATGAATATGGAGAATAGGCCGCTTAGTTACAGTATGAAAAAGCTTACAAACTTAGGACAAGATTCTTAAAACAAGTAACGAAATACAAGAAATATAAATCATATGAGCATTGGGATATGGAATATAAATCATTTGAGCATTGGGATATATTTGTTAAGTAATATGGATATAAATCACCAAATACAACAAATATAAACGGGAAAGCTTGCAAAGTTGAGAAGGATTCTTAAAACAAGTCACAATAAGAAGGATTCTTAAAACAAGTCACAAATATAAGAAAATCATTTAATCAATTAAATGGATACGTTAATATAGATAAATGTAATAGCTAAAAACATCAAACGACTTTGTTAGTTGCTCCGACCATTAATTCAATGACCCATGCACGAACCAGTAACCAAAACTGAAAAAATTACAATAAATTCGCAAACAACTATACATAGCACATTGAAAGCTATGAACTCAGACTCCTATTTTAATTTGATCTATCTCCCTTTGTTCTTCCGGTTCTTTGATTTTTTTTTTTTCGTCTTACTCTTACTCTTGCTTTGACTGCCCTCACCAACCACGACAGTACCCTGAATCACATGACGCTCTTCACGCTCAGATTCTCTCGTGCAGGTTTTAGTCTCGTTCTCTCCACTTTCAGATTCTTGCGGGTTGTTATGATCAGTCAGTTCTACTTCATGGTTTTTGTTGTCCCTCACTTCTTCTTCCTTCTCGGACCCCTGATTCTCTGCAGTTTCAGATTCTTGGGTGCTGTTCTTATCAGTCTCTTCTTCTTCATGGTTATTGTTGTCACTCATTTCTTCTTCGTTCTTGGACCCCTGATTCTCTGCACTTTCAGATTCTTGGGCGTTGTTCTTATCAGTCCCTTCTTCTTCATAGTTATTGTTGTCACTCATTTAGTTTTCCTTCTTGGTCCCCTGATTGTCTGCACTTTCAGATTCTCGCGAGTTGTTCTTATCAGTTTCTTCTTCATTGTTATTGTGGTCACTCAGTACTTCTTCTTGCTTCAACAACTGATTTGTTACACTTATAAGCACAGTTCCCTCGCTCTCCCCATTCTCTCCACGTTCAATTTCTCGCGTGTTGTAATTTCTTCAGAGTCTTCTTGCTTCTTGCTGTGGTTGTAAGTTGAGATGTGCCTCTTCACACTCATAACAACAGTGCTCTCGGTTCCCTGATTTTTTCCCCAGTGCTTATTGTTGTCTCTCTCCTCTTGCTTTTTCTTCTTGTTATTTGGGCTGTGATTGGTCACATTATTCACGGTGGTGTCGGTCTCCTGACTCTCT
>LPNX011044286.1:0-14731 GCA_001517045.1 Pseudotsuga menziesii | reverse complement strand
GATCCCACCGATTTAGTTAGCCAAGGTGCCAAGGTCGTGTCCAAATTAGCCTATAAAAACTATAATTATATGGCAAGGTCATGCAAATAAGCCTTATAATATTTAACATTATATGCCAAGGTCATGTCCAAATTAACATATAGCTAGGTTGCATTAATTCAATTTTGTTAATATAGGGACGTGTAAATATAGATTATATATATGTTAATATTTAGTAAAATGTACAAATTTATTGTCAAGTTTGTAATTGTTTTCATTTCCGGAGTGACAACTAAAAATGACCAAATAAATGACCAATTGTTATGTGGTCATTTCTAATCTAGATATCCCGTGACCAATTTGGTCATTTATCTTGGTCATTTTTAGTTGGTTTTCATCTCATGACCAAAAGTGGTCATTTATCTTGGTCTTTTTTAGTTATCTCACTTAAATTTATCAATTTTGGTCATTTATCCCTTGAAAAAAACTGTGGTGACCAAAATTTTTGGTCTCCTGGTCACTAATCTCTCATTTTCCACTAGTGATGAGAAAGTATTTTATTGTTGTATTCTTAGGCTCTCTATACTAAATAATTTATAAGAAGTCCCTTCTGTATTCTATGTTATCCTATTTATGTTATAATATTAGTATTTATAAAATAAAAGAAATAACAAACTATCTAAGTTCTTTCCTCTAAAATATATTGTAGTGTTTGTTTAAATTTTATAAAAGATAGGTTAGTAGCTATAGATCTTGTTTAAGCTCAGCTAGATAAAAATGAATGAATTATTTACATTACCAGCCATAAATAAAATCTGAAACCAACTAGTTTGTCTTTAGAATTAAATCAATGGTTTTTCTATTTTTACTCGCAGTTTGGTCACTAATAACACAGTAGTTATTTATTCTGCAATAGGAAGAGAAATAAACTGTAGAGCTGAAAAGCATTTTATTTAACTAACACTACACATTTTAACTATTTTCTTCCTTTCCTTTTGTTTTAAAATAAATGTAAAGATTACGAAAGTGAATACGGTATAGAGAACTGTTTCTTCTACCCAAAGCATACTACTGTTAGTAAAATGATATAGTTTCCTTTCCTTTTCTAATGATCTGGCATTCACAATCTAGGTCTAACACTACTCTATGTACAAAATAATATTTCTTATGATAACAAATAAAAGATAACATTCTAGTAAATGAGCTAACATCTTATTTTATATTTACATCATACTTTCTTCATTTAAATACACCTCCTGTGCTAGAGTACAATCTGGATTACTCCGAATGGGGAAAAACACAGGTAGGATTTGTTTCTCATTAAGAATAATTTCATTACTAAACAAACTAAGATATTCTATCCTCTAAGTTTACATCATAACTTGAAAATGCATCATTCAATCACACATAGATATTAACATAGAAATTAGTAAATAGTAGAACATGTTCTTAAAGCTGGTCGACAACAGCAATGGGAGGTCGTTCCTCCCTACCAACTCCTGGAGAGTGCTCAAACAGCGACTCATTAGGACCCTCGAGCCTGCTCTAGTCTCCCTGGCTGGAACTAGGTGAAGCAAATAACCAAGTACTAGTCCTGAGACTCAATACCAAACCTGAACTCATCAGTCAAATCTCTCAGCTAGAAAGCTGTATCAAATCAAGTTACTACAGTTTATCCCTCAAACACCTTCCTTATAGTTTCCCTTTTTCCCAATGAATTCCTTGAAGTGCATTCCTCCTGAATGATTCTTCTCTTGGAAAATATCTGAGCAGCCTCAGCTCTCTCCATTGGGCATTTTTAAAATATTTCCCAGGTCTTTTTTGGGTTAGTTGTCATTAATTGAGCCACCTGCTCTGATCCCACTTTCTTGGGGGATCATGACCCCAAATGTAGGGAAGTTGCCACCTGGAACATAGAAAGTGTTTGAGGATGATGCCACTTGTATTTTGCTCTCCACCTAGTTCCTTCCACCAGTTTGACCAGTAACACTCTTATTAACAGCTCTCCCAAGTTGTTGTCTCCACTTTTTATTTATTAAAAATAAAATATTCAGAATTACATTCCAAATCTTTTGACTCTGCTGAGTCATCTATTTCTACTTAGCATTAAATTTAACATAATGTCTTCGGAATCAAATTAAAAAAAATAACATTATTTTACAAAATTGGGGTATGTGACAAAGCACATGCCATTTGCAACAGAAGATGGTATGCAACTAACAACATTATGGATGAATTATCCTTTCCTGCAATGGTGCTTATTGAAAAAGCATGTCCACCAAGACTAATGATTGAGTAGGTGGAGCAACGAAGGGATGAACACGAGGAGAAGATTAAGAAGCTTGACCATGTCAGTATACATGATGTAGATCAGTTGATCAAACAACCATTCGCAGTGGACAGAAAGATCCACATCTATATTCGAGTTTGGCATAAATTGGCTAAAAACGAGATTGAAGATCATAAGTGCAATGCGCAGCTTGGTATTGAATCTACCAGTCACCCTGATATTGAGGAATTGCTACGTATTTGGAGGATGTGGATATATTTCTTGGGATACTAGCTTTGTTTAGGTTTTATTCCCCTTTAGGGGGGGATCTATTATTTGTAATAATTATTTAAGAGGATGGTCTCGAAGGTATTAGGGACTTTTGACTTTTGGAGGAAGGAAGACTGATATAGGTGACTAAAAAACAACTCTCTTTTTCCTAAGGTTTATGTAATTTGTTACAAATTTCTGAATAAATACAGTATTGTTGTTTCTTATCTCTTCTATCTAATTTGATCAAATTTCTTTGACAGATCTCGATTTTCTTGTTCCAAAGGATCAGATGGTGTTGTGATTCATTTGTAATTGATTAATGTGTTTGCTCATAACTGATATTTCTCTTTGTTGCTGGTCAATACACTAATAGAGCTCTAAGGAATTTATTCTTTAACTATCTTTATCTATTTCTGCAAATGATTCAACAGTAAAATTTTTACAACTTATATGTTGGTTTTTCAACTAACATGTGTACATGCAGGTTATCTTGAATGATTTGATCTTAAGTTGCTATTATTTAATTTTCATTAAAGAATTGTGATTTGAGTAAGAGGATTGTCATCTTGTTTACATTTTTGTTAATGTGGTGATTTATTTGTTCTTCAAACACATCAATACAACCTGTAATCAACCCAACATCCTTTAGATAATAGTTTAGATTCAGATTAGGTTTCTTTTCCTAGTTAGGTTTAAGTTTCCTTTTTTTCTCTTTTTCATCAATTACTTTGTTTTCCAATCTGGGAAACAGATCCTCTATGGATCAAATCCAACCATAAGCCAGTGGAGGCTACAAAAGTATCCGTGGGAGATTACTATCCCAAACATCTCAAGGATAAAGCAATACTTGCGTGGGATTGCTTGAAGCCTTTGGTTTGGTCTTCTCCATGTGTTGTAAGCCTTAGACACCCTTATCAACCGCATGCATAGTTGGGGATTCAACATGACCTCGATCGAGGGTTTAAAAATTGCTCGATTGAGGTACATTTTTGTGTTTTTTTCCGAAAGCGCATAGCCAAAAAGTGTAACCCAGCTCTATGGATGCACCCCATTGCAAAGTGTAATTATTTCCAATGCCAGAGATGGGGACCAAAATATTAGTCTTCCATGGTTATTGATAGAGCAATAAATGAATGTTATAAAAGAGGTCATTCAGAAAATAAGGTTTCTGACGGGGTTTTCATCAAACATACAAAATATCTTAACGAAAAAAGGTGATTTTGGTGGCGTTAAAACTCTAGACTGGAATAAATTCATTAAGGTAATTATTTACATATATAATTTCCATTTAGTATATCTTTTTAGAAATTGTTGTCTCTTATTTGGAAACATTAAATCATGATTTTCTTTTTGCTACAGTACGTTCTACCTCTATCTCTCCCAGATAGCTTTGACGCCAAGATAAAACAAGTTATGTATGATTGTGGTAAATACATGAGGTAAGTAAAAATTTATATGTAGGAAAATGTTTTTTCTCTTTGTTCCATAAGTTATTGACATATTGTGTTTTACAGGTTGGAACCTTATTATATATGCCTCAATATTGTTGATCATTGTTATTTTCTTGCATCATTTGTAGGTGGATTTCATCTAAAGAAATCCATAAAGAAGATATTAGGTATTGGAAGAGATAAATTCCTCGTCTAATGTGTGAAATGAAGAAGTATTCACCTCCAACATTTTTCAATGCCCAAGAATACTATCTCATACACCAAGTTGAGGAGATTGAATTATGTGGGCCTGTAAACTCAAGGTCAACGTGGATGGTGGAAAGACATTTGAATTCATTAAAGGATTTTGTTAGACAAAGAGCACGTCGTAGGGTTCTATGGTGCAGGGTTATATGGTATATCAATCCATGGTGTACATTAGTCAATATCTTCCAAATTTAGCAAAAAATATCAATATGCCTCGCATTTGGCATGTCAACTCCATCAACAAATTTGAAGGGGATGTCTTGTTGGGGAAAGGTAAAACGATAAAAGTGGATGGTAATTAAATGGTGTAGATTTAATTTATTATACAATTAATTTTTCAATTTCATATATATATTAGTCATGTAATTTTTATTATTCCATCAGTATTTGAAGGTAAACTTAATTTCCTTTAATGATAGCTAATTTACAATTCTTAATTGTTATTTTTTCATATAGTTTGTCATGTGTGGGATGCACTACATTTATACATTTCAAACAATCTTGATTGGATAGAGGAATGGATAGAACAATGTGCATAATTCTATGGCACCTTATCATGGGAAGGGGTTAGTAAATTGATTAAAACAGTGCATCATTATCGAGAAGAATATCCCGGTGAACTTACACAAAGGGAAATTGATTTAGCATGTGGTTTAAAAGATAAAAAAGAAAGTATATTTACCCTGCTCATTTTTTTTCATTGTTTACCATTATATCAATGTATTTCTTTCGTTTATTTCTTCTTATATATTTATTTACAGCATCATGCATGATGCAGTCGATACACCACAAGGCTATGTGGTGCAATGGTCATGAATTTCACATCAAAAAGTTGGATGTCAAGAAGAAAACATCTGATTGTGGGATCACTATAGTTTTTCAAGTCACTAATTCTTCCTCTAGAAGTGGAAAGCATCCATAAGTATCTAAAAAAAGGTATTGTGGTTATTTGGAAGATATAATTAAGTGTGACTTTAATTCCTTTAAAATTGTTATGTTTGAGTTCAAATGGTACATGCCACAAATGAATGAATGTGATCTTGAAAGAACTATCATTGATCATTCCAATGGATTTAGCATGGCTAATACAAGGGCACTTGAACTGGTTACAGATCCTTATGTTCTTCTAAGTCAATGTGAGCAGGTATTTTACTCAGAGGTTCCAGGTAAAGAAGGTTGGTAATACAGTGTTAGATATGATCCAAGAGGAATACCGGTCAAGTATAGTGAACCAAAGGAAGAAAACAATGTTGAAGAAGAAAATGATGCAGATCAGGAGCAGTTGGTCGTCGACATAGATGTGTCAGATGAAGAATCTGATCAAGAGGATGATCATCCAAATGATGTAGCAGACAATGGCATAGTTAGTGATGATATTGATGATGAATATATAACCCAAAATGACATTTATGATGATGTTGATATGAGCGATCCTTTCAACAATAGCGATTCTAAACCAGATGATGATATAGATGTTGATTTAGATGAAGAAGAATATCAATGACATTGTAGAAATGTTGGAATCTAGGAGGTATGTGCATGATGGGCCATATGATGATTATTCCAGGTAGTCGTTTATGCAACATCTCATTTTTTGTATTTGTTGCACATTGTCATATGTTTTTTTTCATTTACTCACAGATATTATTTATATATCTAAAATGGTTGTAATAATTATGTATTGTATATGTTAAAATCATTTAGGTAAGTACCAAGTTGAATATATGAATGCAATGATTATGTATTGTATATATTCATTTTTACCATCATCATCATCGTCATCATCATCATCATCATAATCATCATTATCATGATCATCCTCATCCTCCTCATCCTCCTCCTCCTCCTCCTCATCATCATGTTCATCCTCATTAGAATAATCACAATCATCATCATCAATGGTATCATCATAATCATCATAATAATCATCATCTTCATCCTCCTCCTCCTCCTCCTCCTCATCATCATCGTTTCCAACGTCATCACCATCATCCTCATCCTCATCATCCTCATCATCATACTCATCATCATCAATGTTATAATCATCATCATCATCATCATCATCATAGTCATCGTCATCATCATATTCATTGTTATCATCAGTATCATCATCAACATCTTCATCTTTATGATCATGAATTGAATTTTCATAATCATCATCAACAATGGTATCATAATAATCATCATCATGAATTGTATCATAATAATCATCATCATCTTCATCCTCCTCCTCATCATTATTAGCATCATCATCATCGTCATCATCGTCGTCATCATCCTCATCATCAACATCATCCCCAACCTCATCCTCATCATCATCGACATCATCCTCCATCTCACCATCATCATCATATATGTTATAATCATCATCATCGTCATCATCTATGTTATAATCATCATCATCATCTTTATGAACATCAATGGTATTTTCATCATCATCATCAATAATGGTATCATCATAATCATCATCATAATCGTCATCATTAGAATAATCGAAATCATCAACATCTTCATCTTTATGATCATCAATGGTATCATAATAATCATCATCATCAATGGTATCATCATAATCATCGTCATCCTCGCCATCATCATCATCATCATCACCACCACCATCATCATTGTCATCATCACCATCATCCTCATCATCATCATCGACGTCTTCATCCTCATCCTCATCATAATCATCGTCATCTTCAAGGCTTGTCATCATCATCATTAGAATCATCATCATCAGTAGCGACATCACCATCATCATCACCTCATCATCATTGTCATCCTCATCATCATCATCGTCATCAATGTTATCATCATCATCATCATCATCATGTTCATCCTCCTCCTCATCATCATGTTTATCCTCATTAGAATAATTGAATCTCAGTCAAGAGGATGTATTGAACCTCTTCCCATTGTACTTATGTTACTGATATTTTGTTAATAAACATTAAAGGATTTGGAGTTTCATTGTGGCATTGTTTCATGGTTATGAAATTTAATAATTTCTGAGGTGACATTCATCTAAATTAGGCTTTCTTTCTTGTTAAGTTTGGTAGTATTGATATATCTTCCTTTTGGATGAACATTTGTTGCTGTCAATTTGTTCATTTATGTTTTATTTGTAGAAGATATCTTGTCTCAACAAGATTGTTTGGGCATAGTGGGGTAAATGGGTCTCTAAAATTCAAGAATATGATCCAGAGATTATTCCCACAAAATTAATCAAAGGTCATGGTCTAGCCAAGATGTTATCTCAAGGGAATGAAGAGGCTTTAGGGATGGTGTGTTAGAGCAATGATCTAGAGCAAGTAAAGTCACCAATTCTTCAAAAGTTAGAAAAGGATCTGTGGTATGCAAATGTAATCTTATTTATCCTTAATATTACATGTCTTGGTCACCTTAAGGGTCACACAAGAATACCACTAAGGCTTAAATCTTCCAATTATTGCTCACTCAAGAGGGACTTGGTTGGAGAAACCTTGACGAAATAATACTTAGATGTGTAAATGAGCAAGAGTCTAAACAACTATTAACTGAGTTTCATGCAAGATTTTGTGGGGGCCATTATGCAACAGACACAACAACCCATAAAATCCTTAGAGTGGGTTATTGTTGGTCGTCCTTATTCGTAGATGTACAGAAGTTTGTAAAGAGTTGTCCTCAATGTTAGTTATTCATGGGAAATCAAAGGTTAGCAACCTTACCTTTGTAACCAGTTGTGGTGTTAACTCCTTTCCAGTAGTGGGGGCTTGATTTCATTGGGAAATTCAAAGACAATTCAAGCAATGTATTTTCTTAGATCCTAACGACAACTGACTATTTCACCAAGTGGGTAGAAGCAATACCGACCAAAAATGCTACTGATAGAGTTATTATGGAATTCCTAGAGGACAAGATTATCACAAGATTTGGGATTCCATCCAAAATAACAACAGACAATGCCAAAGATTTTAGTTAAACAGAGTCCACATTATTTTGCTTCAAATATGGAATTATCATATCCCACTCATCCAACTATTATCCCCAAGGAAATGGTCTTGCAGAGTCAGGTAATAAAAACTTAATGACCATCCTTAAGAAAATAATTGGAAATAACAAAACGTCTTGGGATAATAAAATAAAATATGCATTTTGGGATGACATAATAACTAAGAAAAGTGAAACATGAAATACTCGTTTTGAGTTCGCATATGGTTCAACTATCTCCTTCTCTATGTACCATCAATTTCCAATGTATCAGATGCTTCAATAGTATGGTTTAGAAGAAGATTCCATGCCAAATAGAATTAATCAGTTAATCAAATTAGATGAAAGTCGAAGGAATTCTCTTGACAGAAGTATCAAAAACTAAGAGAAGGTTAAAATAACATTTGACAAGTAAGCAAAACCAAGGGCCTTTCAGATTCGACATATAGTTTTATTATGGGACAAATAAAGGGAGAAACCAGACAAACATGGGAAGTTTTGTAGCCTCTTGATGGGGACATTCAACATCTACGACGTGGTTGGCACCAATTCTTTCCTTCTCAACACTATGGAAGGATAAAAGTTGCTCTTACCAATGAATGGGAAACAATTGAAATTGTTTTTCAATGATACTATATAATTCCCAAGGGGGCATTATCAGGACTTTTCTAAACCTTTTTCTTTGTATCATATTTCTTTTTGTATCATAGCTTAGTGTTTTATATTATTTATGTACCATAGTTTTGTATCATAGTTTTATGTACCATAGTTTTGTATATTATTTTTGTATATTATGCTGCAACTTGTATTTCATTTTGGCATTAATTTACATGTATATGGGACTGATGCACTTTAGTTTCTTGCAAGAAATGGACATTCTAGGGTCCTCACACACTTTCTTTGATTAAAGATCAGGCGAGTGCACGTCCCACAGTTGGAGCCAAATGTTATCCTTTAAGTTGCACTTAGGGGATTTTTAAAGTGAGCCACCAAGGATCAGAACAAATTCATGTTCTTACTCAATGCTCAGGAAGTTCCATGGTTTCATCAGGGCTAGTTGTGGTCCTGTTTTTGCATGTTCACACCCACTCGGGGGAATTGTAATAAATGACATAGCATGATGGTTTATTTTTGTAAAAGGATTGGCATTCTTAGGAATTCGTCATCAAGGTCATCATCCTTGAGTTTTTTTCCCTCGTCAATTATGTGACGTTTTTTTAAGCGACATATTTTTCGAGTTTTTCATTCAAAATCCTCCAAAGTCGAGATGGTGAAAATGGTGATTTTGTCTTGAAAGGTTATTAAAGACTAGGGTCTATGTATTATGCCATGATAGTCGTAGTCCTAAATTTTTGTGGACATGCGCTGAGTCTTTCATAGGATTTTTTAATTTTTATATTTTTAATAAAATCATCGATAAGATGTATTTTAATTGTAAAAGTTCAATAGGACATAAAATTGGGCCTAGGGAACCAATTTTATCATGGAGATGCTCTTTTTGGACCCAGAGCCTCGACTAAACCACTAAACCCACTTTTTAAATTCAAATTAGTAATTTTCAATTATTAATTTTGATTCTCTCCAAAATGACTCAGAGGGTCAAATAATTGGGAAAATTGGAGAAAATCCAATTCCTAAATCAAAGACAGCTTATCTGGGACTTGTCTCTGAGGTGTCAAAGTTATTGAGGACATTGTCTGGGAAATTTATGAGCATAGAGTATCATCTCCAACCATCAAAGGAGGGGATCCAACTCACTTCCACAAAAGGGGGGTGAATTCTCTCATGGAGGGTGTGTTTTGCCACTTGGGTGAAGTAGTTAGAGGAGGTGAAGTATTCCAAAACCAAGTGTGATACCTCAATATAGGTGGAAACCTTCCCTCCCACGAATTCAATCCTCCTCCCACCATTATCTCAACCCCCAAAACCACCTCACACTTGGAAAATCCCCCCCCTTGCGGATTCCAAAACCAAGTGTGATACCTCAATATAGGTGGAAACCTTCCCTCCCACGAATTCAATCCTCCTCCCACCATTATCGCATCTTTTTTGCTATAAAGCATGGTTTTTCTCTTCAGTTAGGAGGACGTATTGAACCTATGTCCATTGTACCTATGTTTATTATATTTTGTTAATAAATATTGAAGGCTTTGGATGCTCATTATGTCATTGTTCCATGGTTATGCAATTTGATAATTTCTTAGGTGACATTCATCTAAATTAGTCTTTCTTTCTTGTCAAGTTTGGTATTATTGATCTAGATTCCTTTTGGATAAACATTTGTTGCTGTCAATTTGTTCATTTATTTTATATTTGTAGAATATTTCAGGTGTAATAGGTTCTATTTGGTTGTACTAATATTCTCCTTGTCTTTTGTGATGAAATGCACTAGATTAACCATGCTTGTTTGAAGGGTTTTCTAGTTTTTGCAGGTTTCTTTAGGTGAAATTATTTTAGAGCTCAGTTGCATCCACCTTCTTTTCCATTACATTATATCAGCTAAAATCTAATGTGTTTTGTTCTATAGATACTTCTCTCTTTCATACCTTTCAAGATCAAGGCTTGAGGACCTCTCTCTTCTCTCTCTAAAAATCAAATCTTTCTTGGTTACTCGTTCTTTGTGTTTAACAAATTCTAGATCCAAAAAGTATGATATTTAAATATAGTTTGTTAAGCATATATATTTATATCAGATCTAGAATTTCTTTGAGGTATCATCTCAAACTAGATCTAGTTTCATACTTCGAGTGCTTGTTTTCATAGAAAAATTTACAATTTTTCAAGTACTTCATTAGTATAAGTTTGTTGTAATTTTATTCGATCAATTCCTGGGATTCTACAATAAGTCGCTCGCTAGTTTTTATCAGGTTTGATAAAAAGGAGAAGGAAACTCTGTTGAAAATGAAACTTTTCATCATCGGGAGCACCCAAAATCCTTCTTTCTTCCCTCTTCTTCATTCCAAAGAGTGTGTAAGCCTTTGATCTATTTTCAAGGGTCAAAGGCATTTTATTTAGTGATTTCAACATTTTGTAAATTTAATTAATAAAGAAATAAAGTGGGATACACAACCCCCAAACTCCATCCCCCCTAGGAGGATTCACAGTCCCTTTCATGGTTTTCATTTTACTAATCAACAATTGCACACACTCTGCCTTCTAGAAAGGTTGTATAGTTTAGTTGTTTTTCTTTTTTATCATATTTAAATTCCATACCCAACTCATTTCCACGAAGTATTCTCTCGCCACCAACCAAAGGGTTTATGTTGATTATTGGTGGATGATCAGAAAGTGGCACATAGTTGCGGTTTATTTTTTCATTAGTGTATTTGGTTTTACAATAATTGTTGTTTCATCAAATTAGAATAAAATTATTGTCTTAAACTCATGTATGATATTTCCCTCTGTGGGATTTTTTTGCTCGTTGGGGAATCAAAAGAGGTTTTTGACACTATCTTAATTCTACACATTTATCTAATAATTCATTAATAAAATAAACTACCGAAAAAACATTACAAAGATCTGGCGTATGATAGTTGACAATCGTGGGAAAATTCTTCAAAGGAAGCAGGAACCATTGAGTAGTGACCTTGAGATACAATTAGGATACATCCTTGTTGGTTTAGTGTTGGACACCTTCTCAGAGACTCTAATTCAGCCCACATTTCTGAGTGAGGAACCACTTTAGTCACCTTTCGGACATTTTCTCAGTACTTTCAGTATATTGGGAATCCCCTTCCCGTAACTCAACTCATTTTATAATAATTGAAACTGACCAAGCCACATTGCAAAACATTTCATTTGAACAACATTGTTTTACTTTGACTCCACTAGCACCGGACTGATTCACATTTATTTCAATTTTCTTATGTGTTAATGTTATGTTGCTGAATATTTACTTAAATTTTCAAAAAATCTTGTCTCGGTAATTTCATCCAAAAACTCCTAAACAACTTACTTCATCATTAACGACTAAACTTTACAGACTTAGAAAACTCTTTCTTAGGGACCACCCACCTTGGATTCGTTAGGAGTTTGGCCTAAACAGAGGAGTTAAGATCAAATGACAATACTTGAATCGATACTTTCCCCCAAGGACACACTTAGCATCTTAAATATTTATGTTGCGCTTAACCCCCATATGTGTGAAAGGCGGAAACACAGTCATGACTCACTTTCATTTTTTTGTATAGACATCCCTTAACTCTCTTTCAACACCATCCAAGCATAGGAAATTTGATTTCTTCCATTGTTGATGCCATATAGATGAGAATTCCAGCAAGGATACCTAAGCTAAGTTATATATGCCCTTCCCTTGAAGGGAAGGAATTAATCTAAATTATTAGGATACAAATATGGATTCGGATCCGGATCTGGAGACGGATTCACTAGATTTTTTAAAACCCAGGATCCAGATATGACGGGGAAACAACAACTACAAATAAATATAAAAATATTTTTATAATAAATAGAAAAATATAATGAAGAAACAAAACTATTTAGGAAACAAAAGGGTATAACTATAAGTTATTGCCAAAAAATAGATTTCATCTACCATAACTAATAATTTGATAAGTTGTGATATTGATCATTTAAAAAACCATTTCAACATTGAACTTGAAGTAGGTCATAATAATGCTTTTGTGAGCCACATCCACATGTTCCTATCAGCAGGGAATGAAGTGGTTTTCTTTAACACTATGGAAAGAATACAAAACAATGTAGGTGAAGTGAGTCACCAACATAGTACATAAAGATAGATCATCCCTTAACAACAGACCATGACCATAAAGATATATCCAATAAAAACGTTAAGATCAGACCTTGGTATTGATATATTTGAGTCCAAGCGCATATTTTGACATAATTATAAATCAGAACTTGAGCAGGAATGGGGTTTACGCTTTTATCCATTAGGTGTTTAGGGTTTTTTTAGTTTTTCATTAAAAAATATTTTTGGGGGGGTATCAATGGGTCACAGAAGCAATGGAAGTTGCAGGATCTATTTGAAAATTTTAGGAATTGTTTGATTTCTCATGGGATCCATTTGAAAATTTTAGGATGTTTTTTTTATTTTTCACATGATCCATTTCATGGGACCCATATATGTTTCCTTCTACAGGTGATCTATTTCCATGGTGGATCCGAGGCAAATCTGATACAGATATGTATCGGATCCGTGGATCCGCGGATCCTACAAACTGGGTTGGTGAATCTGGTAACACAGTAATTAAGTTTTCGATAATTTTATAATCTTCTCCACTTCCAAACAAATGATTAGCTCCCACCCTTACTCATTCTCCATTATCAACCTTCCAGACTAGCCAATTCCCTAAAAGAAAGAAGGATAAGACAATGGCCTTCCAACATATTGACACATTATGAGTATTCTTTGAAGGTCTTCTAATTTGTTCTTCTAATGAATTAGGTATAATATACTTTTGAAGGATATCCTGACTCCACATACCCTCATTTGGTATGAACCTCCATATGGACTTGGTTGCTAGAGCCTTCCAAAATGATGTATACTCTTAATCCCCAAGCCTCCTAAGTTTTTTTTCCTTTGTTGTGATTTTCCACTTAACTGGAGGGATACCCTCATTCTCTTTTTTCCCTAATCACAACATTTATTTCATTTTACTTACAAAATTTAGTGAACTATCACCCAATTGATTAATTTTTAACATAATTTCTAAATTTTATTAATCCACCCATAACGTGACATTTAACATCAATCTTATTCAATGTGGTGGCATTCATGCATATGTGCCACATTTACAAGGCACTTAGTGTATAGCAAGGGATGGAAAGAATTTGAATATTCCCCCCTTTATGTGCATGCAAAGGCATGTTTTGTCACATGGTAGGTGGAAGAATCTAAGTAAAGAGTGTGTCGACTACTTCATGCATTTGTATAGGTTATTTGACTTTGAGTTTGTTTTGATAGATACAATGTTATTCATTTAAGCTGATAGAACAAGATAAATGTTTAAAATGTCCTCATTGTAGCTTATCATGTAAATATGATAACACATCATATTTAGGAATGATATGGGCTTGCACGGGATACAAACAAATGTTGTATACTACTCTATCACATCGTCAATTTTTTTGCCACACATGAATATTTTTATTAGCCATAGTTTCCTACGATATTTTTATTTTATGATATCTCTACATATAAATCATCGAATCCATGATTTGATACAATATTTTTATCTTATGTTATTGTAACATATAAGTCATTGGGTAAAACTCTTCCAAATTCAAGAATATCAATAATCCACAATAACAAACTCTGTAAAAGAATGAGGATTGTTTTACCCAAACTATTTGTAAAAATGCAATGCAAAAATGAGGATTGCTTTCTCACAGTTCACTATGCTGTGAATAATTTATGTAAGTGGAAAAATAGTAAATCCACACACAAAAAATTATACTATTGTCACAATAAATACAATGTTGTTGGAGTGTCACTTTGTAATGACCTTAGTCACATGGTTCTGGTTCATGTTTGCATTTGAATTTATCGACAATGAAATTTGGAAAA
>LPNX011044285.1:85406-192042 GCA_001517045.1 Pseudotsuga menziesii | reverse complement strand
CTTACGCCCAATATAAAAAAAAAATCATCATGTTCATATGCAGTGGGGTCTTCGACCCAATATAAAAATAAAACATCAAGATAATCATCATAATCAATAGGTAGATGCCTATGAGTGTGAGCTCCAAAATTCAGGATATTACATATAAATCCATCAAACATTTTAATTTTAACACTTCCAAAACCAATAGTCTTACATGAATGATTATCTCCTAAAAGAACTATTCCATCATTAATTGTTTGATAGGAAGAAAACCAAGTTTAGATATGGGGTGAAGCACCAAAATCTAATTGTCATTCTTCATTATATTCAGAAATATTACAAACAGACAAAACCTCATTGATCATACGTGAATCAAAAGACTTAACTGAAGTTGCCTCTTATTTGGAGTCATATTTCTTGGATTCTTGTCTTTTCTAACAATCCTTCTTGAGATGACAAGTCTTGTTGTAGTACCAACAATTTAATTTTCTCCTTCTTCCCTTCGATTTAGACCTGGAAGAACCTCTTGACTTTTCTCCTTTCTCTTTGGAACGACCTCTAAAAACTAAATCTTTTGGCAAAGAAGTTTCAAGACTAGATTTCTTCCTTAATTCCTCAGACAATAATTCTCCAAACACATTGTCAAATGATAAAGTATCAGTTGTACTAAGGGTAATGGAAGAGACTACTTGACCCAAAGATTCAGATAAATTACATAAGAGATCAACTACTTTACCTTCATCATCAATTTTAACATACATACTACTCATCTAAAAAATAAGGCTATTAAAAACATTCAAATGATATGTTATCTTCGTACCATTTTTCATTTTCATACCGTACAGTTGTCGCTTCAAGTAAATTCTATTTGTCAAATATTTGGTCATATACAGACTTTCTAACTTGCTCCATAGGCTTGCTACTGAATTTTCTCCAACAATGTTGAATAACACATCATCCACACGACATAACCGAATTGTTCTTCGCGCTTTGGCATCTAATTCCTCCCATTCACCATCTGTCATAGTTAGAGGTTTCTTTCTTTTTCTGTCTAAGGCTTTTTGTAACTCTTGTTGAACTAACAGATCTCACATCTTTAATTTCCATAGTTCACAATTTTTTTTATGATTAAAATTTTCAATTTCAAACTTTGTGCCAGACATTGTTGAATATATATATATATACCCCAATAAAATACTCTCAAACAAAACAATAGTAAATTCTCCTTAACAAGAAATTACAGCCCTCGGTTGAATGGCCTTAATTTAATATATATATATTAAATTAAGGCCATTCAACGGAGGGCTGTAATTTCTTGTTACGAAGAATTTATATATATATAGTTTCCAAACTTCAAAAAACTAGCAAATGTTATTTATTTATTTATTTACCACCGGTTGAATTTACTTCTAAATATCTCATGGTCCTTCATTGAAGGCCTCCCTTCTTATTCACACGATGACCCAACAACTCCAACTCCATCTCCAGCAACAACAGTACTGGCCTATGGCCCTTTTCACGCTTCTCTGCACGCAGTCACTTTCTTCTCCACACATGACCATCTCCACGCAATCTGACAGTCTACTTCACGCAGTGTATTCTTTAGAGCCTCTCCACGAGATCCTGCAGACAAGCAGTGAACCTATCCACGGGTTGCTTAGTCCATGCCTCTACGCGATCGTGGAGACTGCTTCACGCGATGTCTTCTTCAAAGCCTCTCCATGTGATCATGTAGACAAGAAGTGAACCTCTCCACGAGCTACTTACTCCACGTGGTGACTTCTCCACTCGACCCAGTTATGATTCTCCTCACCGAATCGTAGCAGCGACTCACTCCTCAAAGGCTACGCTACCCTCTACAGTTGCAAACAAGCTCTCTTGTAATATCCCCGATTTAAAAACATTAATTGTAATGGTTAAATATGGACTATATTTTTTATGAGTTTGGTTGATTGCGCAATCCATCCAAACGGTTCTTGGAGTATAGTTGGAACCGCTGTACATTTTTCCTTTAATGAAATTCTGACTAAAAGGGACATCCACATTAAAAGAGGAGACTATGTATGCAAGAGTGGGATACATAGAGCATTAAACCTAAGGGAAGTACACCACGATCTCGAAAGCCTTAATGGCGTTAGACAAACCCTAGAGAAATGAGGGACTGTAGTGGTTGATGAGGATTTCTTGGGGAAAGGACTGTAGCTGCAAATTAAGACATAAGAAACCCAAACTATAAGAGAGAATATGTTAGAAAAATATAAGCACAAGCAACCAATGAAGATACACACACAATGTTTACGTGGAAAAACCAAAATTGGGAAAAATTAACATAATAAATTTATTATCTCCCTTGACCTAAATGGGTAAGCCGGGCCAAGTGAGCTAACCACCACTCACTTCGAGGACACTTTACAATGGAGTCCCCTCAATCCTTATAAATGCTTCCTTACATTCAATATTATGGGAAATACCATGGGACACCAATACCAAAGAAAATACCATGGGCTACAAGAAACCATGTGCTAGACCTCTAACACTTTTGACTCATTCCTGATTCAAGGTTAACCCTAAGATCTTTCAACTCTACCCTTTTACAAACAAACTCAACAATTGAAGTATTTGGATTAGAAGGTGAAAGGGTGTCATCTACAGCTAAATTCACCCAAGTATAACGCTATTCAACTTACTTTTATTTTGATTCTTACAAGAAAACTACTGCATGTATAAAAAAATACAATAAAACTTTAAAAAAATCATTGTTTGAAAGTCACAACTTGATGCAAAATTTCAAGCTAAATTGCTCTTGAAATACCTCAAAGTTATTAAGTGATGATACCTTTGATGTTGTGTTAACGCCACATAGAGCCAGTAAGTGAATTCACTTAAACAAGAATTCATCTTCTAGGAATAGTTTGTCCAACTTTGGTAGAGCTAGTAATTGGGGAAGAAACAACTACAAACTTGTTTGGATCCTTCGAATACTCAAATTTTGCAACCATTTCAAATACTCCTTAACTTTTGAAACCATTCTAAATAAGTCTCTTTTATAGTGAGCATTTATCCAATTAGAAAAGTTAAAGAATGCATCTTTTACAATCTTTACAATCTGTTGTAATAAATTAATCTAACAAATAAAGTATATAGTAAAAAAAAAAATTGTCTTTTAGATCTATAGTATTTACCAAGGTGATCTATACCCTTATAATCTTAAGATTTTAAAGAAATACAATGCTTCTAAAAAATACAAAAATTATAGAATCTGAAATTAAAAAACAATCAACAATACTATTGTAAACACGATGAGTTTCAAAAACATACTCAAACAAGAGGAATAATTCCAACATACAAACAATAAGATAATATCTAATGTACTAGAAATGAGAGAGTGTCTCGAGTGCACTGGCAATAAAAGAAAACTCCAATGTACGAGTGATACTAATGCAACAACTCCACACTTCAATGTAGACAAAGTAGGGTTTCAATTTGACAACCAAGATATTTAATAGGTATCACACACATAGAATGAGTATGCAAAACTAAGTGCACTCCAGAATTTTTATTTTTAAAAAGGATTGACACCAATGTGCATAATTTCGTTTTAAACAAGGGGAGCTGCTAAAGGCGGCAAGTCCCTGCCTTTAGAATTTTAAAATCTATTGAAAAAAGCAAAAGTTTGTAAGCAATTAAAACCTTAAGCTTGGTAGAGTCGGTACTTTCACATCCTTGGCATCCTTCTCTATGAGGATTTCTAACACACAGCGGTGAGAACTCTACGTTGAAAATCATAACAACAACTTAGACAAGTTAATCATTCATATATTGCTTAAAAGAATGTATGAAATTATAGTCTGGAACGTTGAATGTGTTTCAGAGTAGAATTATGTATTATTTAGATTATTTTGTTTGTAAGGTTCCTCCAATATTGATGCTGAGATTGTCAAGCTCATTTGCAGTTAAGTTTCTCATTTTCAATTACTGTTTCACATGTTTATTAGGCATGGCTTGGCTTTGTGAATGGCATAAGTTTGATCTCATTGTTTGATGCCTCTTGAATAGTCATTTGTCTTAGTGAATCTACCAAGCAACCGGTAATGAATAGTCATATGTTAGTCAATAAATAAACCATACTCATCGTATTATATAATATTGATAAAAGCAAGTAGACAAAAATCCAATCAATTGAACTGTTCTCTGACGAAAATGATTAAATTATTAAAAAATTAGTAGCTTATTATTAATATCCTTTGAACCTTCCATCCTTCGGTTTTGATTTCAAGTTAATGCCTATGGTTTTGTTCAGAAGTTAAAATGCATAATATGTTTGGTAGTTTGATATTTTAGAAATGAACGTATCATTGAACTTAAACTTAAAATCTTTTAATAATTAAAAAATATATATTTTGAATTAATTTAAATTTAAATCTCAATAAATAAACCATTCTCATCGTATTATATAATATTGATAAAAGCAAGTAGACAAAAATCCAATTGATTGAATTGTTCTCTCAGGAAAATGATTAAATTATTAAAAAATTAGTAAGCTATTATTAATATCCTTTGAACCTTCCATCCTCTGGTTTTGATTTCAAGTTAATGCGTCCGGTTTTGTTCAGAATTTAAAATGCATATTATGTTTGGTATATTGATATTTTAGAAATGAACGTATCATTTTCTTTATCTGGCCAATGATTTAATTTTGTTCCTTTAAGCCAATTATTTCATAGCAATTGGTAATTTGATGGACTGTCATGTGTGGGTGTGTCATGGACTAAATTTCTAATGTCAATCAGTGCATTGTATTCAACGATTTAGGCGTTCTCTAGACGTGTTGAATCAATATGTTATGCCCATTATTCAACACGTTATTTGTGGCTGGGCTTCGAGTTAACAAACTTATTAAACCTTATTCCTTTTTCTCCAGTTTTTTTTGAGAGTCTCAATTTTTTAAATTTGTTTGTAGTTGTTTTACAATATATATTTTTAAATAAATTTTAGACAACCGAATATTTTTCATTGATTCAAATTTGAACTTAAATGTGATACTATGTTTTAAAGTGTTTCTTTTTCTTGTATTTTGCAGATGTATCCATATAAATCCTAGAAAGTGGTGGATTGTGGTTAAAGGTAGTGTATATGAAAGTAAGTAAAACCAGAAAAATTGTTAGGTTTTCAACATTAAGCTAGCATTATGTTAGGATATTTACTGAGAGAATAACAAGTACAGCAATCAAAACACAAGAGACAATGAACACAGTGTTTTCCGCGGGGAAACCATAAAAGAGAAAAATCCGCAACTTCCTCAAAGATAGAATCAGCACCAAAACAGTAAAAGCCCAAAAACAGTAAGTGATCTCCCGACAGCAGTAATCTTCTTCTTGTCTAGCCCCAGTATCTTCTCCTTCCTCAACTATGTGCCACACTTGAGTGTGGATGAGTTGCGTGATAAATAGAGATTCCAGTTCTCTATTTATACTAATCCTGACATGACTAAAAACCTACCAGGGCCAACCTCTACTAGGAGAGTCTAATAACCCTAGTGCCCCGAAACTGTGGGGACTTTAACCCTTAGACAATCGAAGGGTTAACCACTATGACTTGACATGACTTGTTTACATTATTGATCCTCCCGATTGGAAATACGACACATGACAATATGACTCAATTATATTATAGATACATCCCGGAATAAACATCGGGTTACAATACATAAGATACATAGATGAATACATTCTGAAGTTACAAATACATCAACACTCCCTCTTAACTAGGAAGGTATTCTTTCGACACAATTTTCAGCATTGGTCTTCTTATCTGTATCAACTGGATCATCTCGTCATCTGTATCTCAAGTCTTCTGAGTCTTCAAGTCATCTTCGTCTTCAATTGATCTTCATCTTCAAGTCATCGAATCTCGATCATCTCTTGATCTGGATCATCATGGGACATCATCACTGGATCTGGATCATCTCTCGATCTAGATCATCATGAGGCATCATCACTAGATCTGGATCATCTCTCGATCTGGATCATCACTGGCTATCATCACTGGATATCGATCATCACTCGATCCAGATCATCACTACTGGATCATCATCACTGGACCTCGATCATCTCTCGATCTGGATCATCACTCGCTATCATCACTGGATCTCGATCACCACTCAATCTGGATCATCCCTGGTGCTATATCATGATTCTTCTCGTCACAGGAAGTTCTACAGAGCCAACCCTTTTTCATGTTGGTTGTAGGCCTATCTCCATGTAGGTCTTCTCCAGCACTTATATCTGACCTACTCGTGAGAAAGGCACAGTACTCACATCCATCCAGGCTGTAACACATCCTACTCACAATGATGGAAGAGTTCCGTACTTCCATCCAGGATGGAACACATCCTACTCACAATGATGGAAAATTTTCTCACTTTCATCCAGGCTGGAACACATCCTGCTCACAATTATGAAAGACTCTCATCCAGGCTGGAACACATCCTGCTCACAATGATGAAATATTTCTGCACTTCCATCCAGGCCAGAACACATCCTACTCACAATGATGG
This sequence comes from Pseudotsuga menziesii, assembly GCA_001517045.1. NCBI lineage: Eukaryota > Viridiplantae > Streptophyta > Pinopsida > Pinales > Pinaceae > Pseudotsuga > Pseudotsuga menziesii. The sequence continues at coordinate 185,504 of LPNX011044285.1, read as the reverse complement.
AAGACTCTCATCCAGGATGGAACACATCCTGCTCACAATGATGAAATATTTATGCACTTACATTCATCCACGCGGGAACACATCCTCCTCAAAGTGATGAAAAGGCTCTGCACTTACATCCATCCATGCGGGAACACATCCTGCTCACAGTGATGGAAGGGATCTACACTTACATCCATCCAGGTGGGAACACATCCTGCTCACAGTTATGGAAGTGCTCTGCACTTACATCCATTGAGGTGGGAACACATACTGCTCACAGTGATGGAAGGGCTTGCACTCACATCTGATCTTGTAGGAACCAATCCTACAGTCATATCAAAATGGCCCCCAGTCCTCCTAGACTAAGCTACCTGGTAACTGACCAGGTGCCTCCATCCTCCTAGAGAACGTCGATTGCCCTTACATCCGACCTGCTCGTCGGAATGGCCAACACTCACATCTGACATGGAAGGAAATTAATCCTTTAGCCATGACAGAATGGTTCAACCCTTATATTTGATCAAGTGGGAACACATCCCTCTATCACATCAGAATGGCTACTCAGTCCTAGAATGAGTGTTCCTAGTACCTCACCAGGCAGCTCCATTCAAAGAATGGCAATTTCCCTTACATGTGTCCTACTCGACAGAATGGCCAGCACTCATATCTGACATGGAAGGAAGCAATCCTCTCAGCATGATAGAATGGCTCAGCCCTTACATCTGACCTACTTGTCAGAATGGCTCAGCCCTTACATTTGACCATGGAACGAACCAATCCTCTCACCATGTCAGAATGGCTATGGGACTCATCACTTTCCCTTGGAGGAAACCTCGATATGGAGAACACCAAGCTTCTCCCTGAAGTACTCGAACTTCACCCTAGCCAATGGATTCGTCAACACATTAGCTATCTGTTCCTCTGTCGCAACATACTGGAGCTTCACTGCTCCCTTCTACACCATATCCCTGATATGGTGGTACTTGATCTCGATATGCTTCAACTCGTCATGGAACACTGGATTCTCTGAAAACTTCATGCAACTCTGGTTGTCACAATGTATACAAGTAGCATCTAACTAGATATCAAATATATCAGACAGTAGCTTCCGCAGCCATACTACCTCACAACTAGCTGAACAAGCTGCAACATACTCTGCTTCAGCTGTACTAAGTGCCACCAGGATTGCTTCCTGCTAAACCAAGAGATCACACCTGATCCCATACTGAAGCAACACCCTGAAGTGCTCTTCCTATCAATGGCACTACCTTCCCAATCTGAATCAACATAACCCTCTAGGTTAATCTTCTGATTTGCATCGTACTTGAGCCCATAATCAACTGTACCCCTTAGGTACCTTAGAATATGCTTTGCAACAATCAAGTGAACATTTCTCAGATCTGTCAGGAACTGGCTCAAGGTGTTCACAACAAAGCAAATGTCTGGTCTCATGTTCGTCAAGTACATCAATGATCCAATCATCTGACTATACATCGTAGCATCAACCGACTTTGATGAAAAATCACTCAATAGATTCAGGTTTGATGCCATAGGTGTGGCCATAGCCTTGCATTCCATCATCCCAAACCTCTTCAGGATCTCTACTACATACTTCCCTTGTCCAAGAAAGATTCCATCTGTACTCTGCCACACCTCCATACTTAGAAAGTAATGCATCATCCCCAAGTACTTCATTTCAAACTCAGCAGCAAGCTTTCTCTTTGTATCAGCAATCAACCCATCTGTGCCTATCAAAAATAGATCATCTACATATAGTAGAAGCATCACTGGGTTACCATCGTCAACCTTGTAGTAAAGGTTGGAATCTATTTTACTCTTGGTAAAGCCCAAACTGGATAGAAAGCTGTCAATGCTGCTGTACCAGGTCCTGGGTTCCTGTTTCAAACCGTACATGGATTTCTTCAATCTGCACACACGAGACTCCCTATCATGTGTCTAAAAACCGAGTGTCTATTCTACATACACTTCTTATTCCACTACACCATTCAAGAAAGCAGTCTTGACATCCATCTGGTGTATCTTCCATTTCATCACTGCAGCCAAAGCAAGTACTGATCTGATGGAAGTGTATCTGGCTACAGGTGCAAATGTTTCTTCATAGTCTATTGCTTCTTTCTGAGAGAAACCCCAAACTACAAATCTTGCTTTATATTTCTCAATGCTACCGTCTACAGCATGCTTGACCTTGTAGATCCATTTGGAAGTTACAAGTGTTGGAGACATTTACCATCATACACACTCCTTCGGTCAAATTGGCCTAGTTAAACCACTATCCTAAGTTTAATTGACATCAGTGGAGCATTAATTACCATCATCCCAGTCACTCCCACGCCTACCTACAGTAAAGGAGGCTAACTTAGCCTTCTCCTACAATCAAGGAGGCTAACTGGAGCACTCCAGGGGTAATCTGTGTGACATTCATGCACCTAATTTCTAACTAGTGGTTACTTTCAGTTCAACCAATCAGTTACAGTCAGTTAAGGCACCCCCATTCATTAAACATATTATTTAATGATTATTTATTAATATTTTAATGAACTGGAGTGAACAAGGCGCCTTCACCAACTTCTGATGGTCAGTTCAGCTTCAGTTAACCTCATCAGGGTTTATTGGAGTCATGCAGTACTAGTACTTGATGATTGGATTGCTATGACATGTGTTTGATCTCCTTTAGTTGAGATTCAGTCATTTATTGCACTCCAACTTCAGTTAGGGTTTGGTGAGTCAATTAGGGTTTTGGTCAAGTGGTTAACTGAGTGAGATTGCATGGCAAAGAGTCAGTTAAGCTAAACTCACTCACTGAATTCGAATTTTCTCTTAGGTATTCGAATTCTTCATGGAGTTAAGCTATTGCTATGCATGGAAATTGTAATCCTTTATTGTTTATATAATATACAGAGAGGAAACCTATTTGGTATTCCAGTTATTTCCAATTCATGAGTAATTGTTAATAATTCTTTGATGAGATTGAATCTTAGTTCCTAGATCATGTACAAGAATTAATATGGTATCAGAGCTTGCGGCGGGACGAAGACCAATCTCTCAAGAACAAGCTTTTTGACAGATTTCTCCATGAAATTTGAGCAATAGCTCAAGAATCCAGCACTGCACCAGAAGCCAAGGCTTACCACTCAATATCCCAAGTAAAGAACTTGTTGATCAAGCTTGCTTGATTGACTATTCTGGGTGTGATGAAAGCCTAAATGTGCAGTCTATCCGACCTTACGGTGCCCTTTTTGTTTTGATTTGCAGGTCTTAACAGGTACAACTTCGAATGGACTCATCAATCCCTCTTCTCACCCCATTCACAAGCTATTCGGAATGGAAGCTGAAGATTATTGCATCTCTGAAGAGACGAGGTCTTTATGAGGTGTCTATTGGACTTGGAAGAGAGTCTTATGAGAATGAGAATGACTGGTTAAATGACAATGATAGAGCTTATGGAACAATAGCTCTGGCCCTTGATGATAGCTTATGCTACCTTATTTGTTCTGCTGAATACCCAAAGGAAATCTGGACAATATTGGACAGAACCTTTGGCAAGAACAATGAGGATCATAATAGTACTTTGGAGATCATGGCCAGCACCACAAGAGTTCTTCACTCAAAACTCTCAGCCACTACTCTCTCTGATGAAGTTGTTCAAGATGAAGATGAAGCAGAATCTTCTACACATTCAATTCGAATTGAAGAAAGTCTCCATGAAGTGACTCCTTCTCCTGATGCTTCGGAAGTTCATGAGATCTCTGATATCTCATATTCTCATATTGCTGAAACAGAAGAAGACATTCGAATCTCTAATATTGAAGAAAAACTCTGCTACACTTCCATGCAAACATTCACCGGTGATTTTCCTTTGAATTCTGTGCAAAATTTACTAGTAATTGCTTCCGAAAGTGAAGAGAAATTTGATTTTTCTTCCGCTAATGTTGCTTCTGGTGTGCAAATATGTGATACCTTGGATATTTTGGAAGAAATATCATATTACCAGAATGATCCATTCGCTCCCCATGATCTAGATCTTCCAGCAAATTCCTGCAGGATTGCATGCACCAAAATTCAGAATTTTGAAGAAGAAGAAAACTGTGCATCCACCGTCTCGGTTGACCATAATTTTGGATCTGATATGAACCTTATTGGATCTGATATGATCTTATTTGGATCTGATCTGATATTTATTGGTTCAAAATTTCAATTTCATAAACCTTCAGTATTGCTTGTAGCTGTTCTCATCAACGGTGTGAAGAAACAAGTACCGCAAGTCTCCTTCGAAACTGTTGCTGGGGATTTGATTTCAATTCATAGTTTTGGATCTGTTGTGAACTTATTTAGATCTGATTTGCATTCTGATCTGATATTATTTTGTTCATATTTTAAAATCCAGAAGCTTTCAGTCATGCTTGTAGATGCTCTCACCAATACCGGTGTGAAAAATCAAGTACCGCAATTCTTCTTCAAATTTGCTTATGGGGATTTGGTGTTAGTTTCCTCTTGTGAGGTTGCTGATATTTTAGTTTGTGAATCATTAGATATTTCTGAAGCTATATCAGATTATGGAGCTCAAGCATTCGCTCTCCAGAGTCCCAGGGATTCTCTACCTTTGGTCACAAGCTCATCTCCTCACAGAACTAGTAAAGAGGAAGACATTCTGCATCCGCATGGACACTTGCTCCTAAGATTTGTCGCTGATTTTACCACTCATCGTTTTCTGTTCAGGGCTGCAACATATCAGTTTCTTGAGTGTTCCACACTTGGTTCAAATCCTCAAGAACCTTTGCTCTCTCTTCAGATGATTTCAGTTGCTCTACATGGGTCCAGTTTTCACCGTGCAGCTGTTTATATTTCTGATTCAGTTGAGTGCATTGTTCTTCTTCCAAAGTGGAAGATTCCTCCAGACATCTTCACCAAGAGCTTTTCAGAAAATAAGTTCACTTACCTCCGTTCACTGCTGGGGGTGAGTTCATCAGGGTGATCCAGACTACTTTCAGTGTTCAGCTTGAGGGGGGGGTTTTCCCACTGGGTTTTCCCTCTTTTCCTCACTTAGTTTGTTTTGAGCATTGTTTCAGTTGCTTTATTGTACAAGGTGACCTATGGCCTTTGTTTCCAGGGCCCTAGCATTTTAGCATTTTTATGTTTTCTAACTCTTCCTGAGTATAGCTTAAGGGGGGGTGTTGGAGACATTTACCATCATACACACTCTTCAGTCAAATTGGCTTAGTTAAACCACTATCCTAAGTTTAATTGAGATCAAGGAGAATTAATTTCCATCATCCCAGTTACTCCCACGCCTACCTACAGTCAAGGAGGCTAACTTAGCCTTTCCTATAGTCAAGGAGGCTAACTGGAGCACTCCAGGGGTGATCTGGTTGACATTCATGCACCTAATTACTAACTGGGGGTTACTTTCAGTTCAACCAATCAGTTACAATCAGTTAAGGTGCCTCCATGCATTAAATATATTATTTAATCATTATTTAATGATTATTTATTATTATTTTAATGAACTGGAGTGAACTAGGCGCCTTCACCAACTTCTGATGGTCAGTTCAGCTTCAGTTAACCTCATCAGGGTTTATTGGAGTCATGCAGTACTAGCACTTGATGATTGGATTGCTATGACATGTGTTTGATCTCCTTCAGTTGAGATTCAGTCATTTATTGCACTCCAACTTCAGTTAGGGTTTGGTGAGTCAATTAGGGTTTTGGTCAAGTGGTTAACTGAGTGAGATTGCATGGAAAAGAGTCAGTTAAGCTAGACTCACTCACTGAATTCGAATTGTCCCTTAGGTATTCGAATTCTTCATGGAGTTAAGCTATTGCTATGCATGGAAATTGTAATCCTTTATTGTTTATATAATATACAGAGAGGAAACCTATTTGGTATTCCAGTTATTTCCAATTCATGAGTAATTGTTAATAATTCTTTGATGAGATTGAATCTTAGTTCCTAGATCATGTGCAAGAATTAATAACAAGTGAATTCCCGTTTGGTCTCGGAACAACATCCCAAACATCATTCTTCATGATTGATTGATATTCTTCGATCATAGCATCCTTCCATTCTTTTCGTTCTGCTGCTTCTTCATAACTGGAAGGTTCTTTATCAATAAAATCACATAGTAAGGCTACATACCTGGAGCAGGATCTGGTCCTCTTTCTTTCTCTGTGATTCTCTTCTGGAGCCCCATATCTTTCCACACCTTGGATAAGTTCACGTACCCAAGCAGGTTTCCTCTTATGAGGATTCTTCTCCAGAGGTGGATCTATAGGCCTTTGTGGTTCTTCGAAATCTCGATCTTCTTCTTGATCTTCTTCATTCATGGTTGTATCATGAATTCTGGTTGCTTCTGCTTCTTCAGGATCTTCAGTAGGTCTCTTTCTGGATTTGTTGTAAGCTGTTTCTTCATCAAATGTCACATCTCTGCTGATGTCAATCTTCTTGTATCCTGGGAAATATATTCTATAAGCCTTCGAGCTTTCAGAGTAATCCACACATATACCCTTCTTTCCTGAAGGATCTAATTTTGTTCTCTTCTCTTTTGGTATGTGTATGTACACTGGACAGGTAAATATTCCTAGATGGCTGACTTCTGGTTTCTTGCTAGAGAAGAATTCTTCAAGATTCTTGTTCTCGAGTACTCTATGTGGAGTACGGTTCTGTACATACACCGTTGTTCTAGCAGCTTCCGCCCAAAGATGCATAGGAAGATCTTGATCATGAAGCATGGCTCTTGCAGCTTCCATGGTAGTTATGTTCTTTCGTTCCGCAATCCCATTTTGTTGTGGATTATAAGGAATGGACAACTCCCTCTTAATCCCTGATTCTTTGCATAGCTCTTTGAATTCATTCGAAGTGAATTCTTCGCCATTATCTGATCGAAAAGTCTTGATCTTCTTTTCAATGTGGTTCTCGATCACGGCTTTGAATTCCTTGAATTTGCTGAATACTTCATCTTTGTTCTTCATGAAGTAAACCCATGACTTCACAGAAAAATCATCAATAAAAGAAACATAGTATGCATACCCGCTTAGTGAGTTTGATGACATCAGACCACATACATTGGAGTGGATGATTTCTTGTATGCCTTTGGCTTTGCTTTCGCTGCTGGGAAATGTCTTCTTTGTATTCTTTCCTCTCGCACATCCTTTGCAGACCCCATCATGTTTTGCTTGGGATTCTGGAAGACCTTCAATAGCTTTTCTTGCAATAGGTAGTGCTCTGTAATGCACATGTGCAAGCCTTCTATGCCAAAGCTCATTTGGCTCTACTGTGTCATGGATCAAGGCTTGTTCTGGATGGCCGTTCAACTTGTACAATCCTCCTTCTTGTTCTCCAATCACCACTGCATCATCGATAGTCTTTCCTCTTGGCTGCATGCTGACTTGACCATCTATGAATGCAACTCTCATTCCTTTTGCATCCAATGCTGATAAAGAGAGAAGGTTCTTCTTGAGTCGTGGCATAAACAATACTTCTTTCATTGTTAGAGACTTACCAGAGTCTAGTTTATATGAAGATTCCCCACTACCTTTTATTGGATATTGGTAGTCATCTCCTAGCTTCACGTTGTGAGGTGATTCATGTTCTGACAGTCTCACAAAGGATTCCTTGAATCCAGTCATATGTTTGGAAGCCCCACTGTCTATAAGACAATCATCACTACCATGAGTAATGTTACCTGTGAGAGCGGAGATCAAAACATATTCATCCTTGCTTGAAGAATCTTCACTTTCATATCTGGATCTCTTCTTGGATGGTTCATCATCCTCTGCAGCATGAGCATGATGTCTTCTTTTGTTCCCCTTCTTCTTATGAGAGTGGACCTTGTTCTTAGGATAGTCTTTTGAAAAGTGTCATATTTCATCACATGTATAACATCTTAATCTAGATGGGTCATTTCTATTGTTATCTCTATGATGAGGATTCTTACCTTTGAAGTGATGAGTTTTTTCTTCTGCCTCTCTTGGAGTGAATTGTGAGAGCTTGATCTTTATTTCCCATTTTCTCTTCTCAAGCTGCTATCCAAGCTTCTTCTTGAGAGCATTCTTCCCATAGTCTGCTAAACTTGACTAGCTTCTTTCTAGCATAGATTCCTTGGATGAAAGAATCCCATGACCTAGGAAGGCCATTCAAAGTAGTCATCACAATATCTACATTTTCCACTTCTTCATCAATAGATTCTAATTGTTCCTTGATTTGAGAAATCCTTGTGAAGTAGGACTGGATAGTCTCTGCATTCTAAATCTTCACATTCTTCAGTTGATTCCTCAAAGTCATTTTTCGGTTTATGTTCTTCCCTTCAAACAATTTGTTTAGGGCATCAAACATAGATTTAGGTGTCTTGAGAGAGGACACCTGTGGGATAAGGTGATCCTTGATAGAATTAGCAATGATCCTCTTTTCCATAACCATATTATTCTTATGTAAGGCCTTTGCCTCATCTCCCTCTGGAACTGGAACCTCCTCATGAATGTAGGAGTCTAATTCATTGTCTTCCAGGACCAAGGAGATCCTATACTTCCAAGCTCGGAAGTTATCAGCACCCTCAATATTTTCATCAAGCTTGGTATGATGAGACATATTAGCAGAGAACCTCAAATGGAAATACAAAAGATTTTAGATCTTACCAGGTTCAAGATGTCAGATTTGAAACTTGAGCTAAAATCCTGCAGAGCTGGTTCAGGAGCAAATTAAGGTTTTTCTTTTCTGGAGTTATATCCACCAAAATGCCTTGAAACTTGTCCCTAACTTCGATTTTGGGAAGGATATCAATACATGCCTGGGATCACTGAAAAATTCCTCTTCTATGAAAAGCCCTAATTTTTGGCAGCAGTGTGAGGTCCAAAACTGAAAAACCTCAGAATTGGATTCTGCTTCGACAGAAAGATGCGCCCTAAGGAGGAGAGTTATTCCACCTTACTTTTGCTGAAAATATGTGGAGGAAGATTCACAAACTAGGAATCCCTAGTTCCCATAGTTGCACAGTGTCTTCTTCTCAGGTTAGCTCTGATACCATGTTAGTTTTTCAACATTAAGCTAGCATTATGTTAGGATCTTTACTGAGAGAATAACAAGTACAACAATCAAAACACAAGAGACAATGAACACAACGTTTTCCTCGAGGAAACCATAAAGGAGAAAACCCTACAACTTCCTCAAAGATAGAATCAGCACCAAAATAGTAAAAGCCCGAAAATAGTAAGTGATCTCCCGACAGCAGTAATCTTCTTCTTGTCTAGCCCCAGTATCTTCTCCTTCCTCAACTATGCGCTACACTTGAGTGTGGATGAGTTGTGTGATAAATAGAGACTCCAATTCTCTATACTAATCCCGACATGACTAAAACCCTACCAGGGCCGACCTCTACTAGGAGAGTCTAATAACCCTAGTACCCCGAAACTGCGGGGACTTTAACCCTTAGACAATCGAAGGGTTATCCACTATGACTTGACATGACTTGTTTAAATTATTGATCCTCCCGATCGGAACATCGGGGCATGACAATATGACTCAATTATATTATATATACATCTCGGAATAAACATTCGGTTACAATACATAGGATACATAGATGAATACATTCTGAAGTTACAAATACATCAACAACAATGACGTTCGTGCATGATTCCATCTCAATATCTAAGAATCGTTTATTTGGAAAAGGAGTCGTGGGAGGCACCACTTTCACAATAAGGGAGGTTGTTATAATTTTAGTATTTTTAACAATAAATGACGGTGTCTAGATAGGAGGGAACACTTCCTTACTCCAGTCCATGTAGCGAAAAAGACGAAGAGGTGTTGAAAAGAGGACAGGTAGGGTGTCTTTTCTGAGCGTCTCCTTTGGTATAATTTTTCATCCTTTGAGATTTGATTTGGATTTTTTGGTAAATACTGCATTGGATTTCAATTTCAAAAATCTGTGGGAAGGATATGTTCAAATGAGAAGAGTTTTTCCTCTTTTAATGAACTTTCAAGTTTTTTTGCAGAGAAATTTAGCTCAACTTTGATTAAAGGAGTGTCATTTGGATCAAATGTGCAGTGTGCTAGGCATAAAAGCTGGCAACTGCTAAGGCCAGGTAGGGGCACATGAAAGCTGGTATGGCAATATTGTGAGTGTCTTTTCTCCACAACAAGAAGTCTTGTTTCTGTGAGACTCTAGAATTGGTGAAAGGACTATATAAGATTCAACTTTCTGCGTCTGCTTTGGTGCAATTTTTCATCTTGTGAGATTTGCTTTGGATTTTTTGGTAAATACTACATTGGATTTCAATTTCAAAAATCAGTGGGAAGGATATGGTCAAATGAGAAGAGTTTTTTCCCTTCTAATGAATTTTCAATTTTTTATGCAAAGAAATTTAGCTCAGCTTTTATTAAACGGGTGTCATTTGGTTCAAATGTTCAGTATGCTTGTTTTCTGGATTTTTGCTTCAAGATTAAGTTTTTATTTAAGTTTTGTTTAATATAGGCAATATCGGTTTAAGTTTTACTATTTCCTATGTTTTATTTGTCAGCATTGTGTCAACACCTGAAATTTCAAACTATGCTAGGTTTTATTAGGCAAGATTGTCACTAACAAATTGACCAGGCCGGTAATGAAATAAATAGTATAAAAATACCCCATAAGTAGCCTTGGAAAAAGAGTTGATCTAGGATTCTATCGAATGATCGAGGCACAGAGAATGGGAAGCGCTGGAACAAGATAAAGAGTTACTTAAAATATCCTTCCTTGTCTTGCCCACCTCCGAAAAGACCGAGATATTTTCACTATGATATCACCAGATTTACTAAGCCATAAGCAACCAGATGAGAGGTCTTTTTAGAACATTAGAGAAATTTTATTTAAGTGTAAGGTTCAGGACCCGAATTGCACGGTAAAGATACATAAAACAATAGATATGAATTTAAATTTAGTGCAGATGTCACTGGGTTAAATGTTACAAGTCTAAAGAATACAAAATATTATCTATTCAGTATGATAAAACTTGTTTGAAAGAACGAATAAATTTGTTTAATGCGAAAAGTATTAACTTATTATTTTGTAAAACTTGATTTTAGTCATAGAACACCAGATAATGAATCTAGAAATGCATAATGGTAGGACAGTTCTTGCGGAAGATAATGAACAGGATCCATTAGTGAAGGAGGTGAACAATGAAAAGCAAACAGTTCAAGTTCCCTCTCCTGCTTGGCTCCCTAAAGGGTGGATAACAGAAGAAAGAGTCCGACAAATGCAAATGAAACACATAAATGCACTTCGAGTGTCCTTTTCAAAATTATGACATTGTGTAGTGGGAACGTAGAGAAGTTTCAAACCTTAGTCGGCTTCATGGTTTTCTTCAATTGAAATTTAGATTGTGTTAAGAAAGCTCCAAAATTGCAATTGGATGTTTTATTCAAAGGTGGATGCCTTCAACAAGGAATAACACCTAAACTGACTTGACTCATTGTCATTCCATTACAGGTAAGTAGTATTTTTTTCATTGTTACTCGATTTTGTTCCCTTATGCTATATTTATTCTACCATAAATATTATATAGGGTTTTTGCTTTGTATGTTAGGTTGCTTTGTCTCAGAAAAAAGGAATGACGCCTCCACCGACTTGATGTCTATCTTAATGGATTTGGAAACTCTGATATCTTTGATACTGGGATTTTGATACTTTTACTCTTTTTTTTTCATTAGATATTTCTATAAATATTTTCTTGTTATTTTCCTAGTCTATCATGCCACATAATGTACTGTATAATTTTGTTAAAGAATGAAAATGCAGAAAAGAATACCTTGTAGCATATTATGGAAAAGGCATATGCAACATGGCTGAAAATTCTCCATCCAGGGCCACCAAAGTGAGTGTGCGATCCAAATCAAAGTTTTCATGCAGACAAATCCATGAAGATTACAGTCTAGGTGAATAAATTGGTGAACATTCCAAGTGCAACAAAGATCTTCTACTTGCATCTCTTGTTGAACATTCCAAGTGCAACAAACTTCTTACTGCATCATTTGCTTTAGACGGTTAGGAGTTGTTCAAGCTAATGAAGACGAGTTCTCTAAGGTGGATCGAAGAAGACTGGTAACTATTAGCAGCAACCAAGCTTGGCAGGACCAGGACTGGGACACTTGCAGTGCATGCAAATGGTGAACCACACCACTTGGCATCTACAAAGGAATGAGCTAGTTTCATGGCAGCAAGAATGAGGTCGTGGCAGTGAACTAAGTTTGGCCCATGGCGCATAATATGAAGCAAACATTAAATGTTTGAAACTAATGTCAAACAATCTCATAGCATTAGTTTAATTGTAGCAAAACAACCAAAAAACTTAGGATATGTTGCTTGTGAAAACAAGCCTCCCTCGAAAAAAAGGCCAAATAAGAAGTCCATTCTATTCATTGGTTGATAATATGGTTGTTATTGTATTATTGGTTTTGCAAAAGTATTGGGTTTAGTTTTGAATAAAAACTTTGCATAATTTTTTTTGTTTGCGTGCCTAGTTAATAGAACTGGTGGCAAGCCGATTACAAGAGTCCCTACTAGCCGACGACAGGGACTAAAAATGATAGACACCAATATGCAGAATTTCCTTTCCAAAAAGGATGGACACTAAAATGCATGTAGTACAAAATTTTTATTATCTATTGAATGGATACCAATATGTGATTATACCGATAGACGACCCACTCATACTATATTTTTATTTCACTATCCAGAAATTTTCACTACACAAATTAATGTTGTTGCATACACATTGTATACATGGTGTTCATTACTTTTACGCAAGTTAACGAATATAATACCCACTCAAACTATATTTTGTATTCACTAGTTCACAAAGGTCCCATACAAAAGTATAAATTATTCTACTCAAAGTACATGTAGCTATGTGTTACTCAACTCAAAGGAGAGAGAACTATGAGTGATCATGGGATGATGGAGAGAGAAACTCACGAAGATTGATAGGCCAAGTAAAAGCTTTTATTCCTTGCAAATTGGAGGACGAGGGAAAACATAGCTATATCTGAGTTGTACTCATGAAGAAATTGGAGGAAAAGGAAGCTATACTATAGTGATACTCCTCCTTAATGGTGACAATTGATTATTGATGATGGCTCTCTACATGTAGATTTGTCTCCATTAGAATCTTAATGAAAAACTCTATGTTTCCAACCTGCTACACATGCATATGAAGGTATTCAAAGAAAATACATATGCACAAGTGTATGTGAGAGACATATCTATAGGTCATGAGGAGGAAATCATGGAGAGACTCACAAATTATGGTTTTCACACTCCCACTGCGGTCTTCATCAGTTTGGGAAGAACAAAGAGAGTTTATTGGAATGGAGAAAGGTGGAGGATTATAATAATAAATGCACCAAGGTAAGGGAACTAGTCAATGGGCAAGAAATATGCTAGGGGAAGGCTGTCACCATCTGAGCACTGATGAGGAAGATAAAAAATAATCTCAACCAAAGAATACCAGTCTCAAGAGTAGAATAAAATGTAAATTTCATTGTGCCAAGGAGTAGGATGGAAGAGGATAGAGACGAGATTGAAGACAAAATGTAGGTCTTCATGAATGGTTATGTCACATAGAGAGAATATTGTAGAGAAAACCTATGCTCTTGAATACCACTGCGGGGATGCCTAGTTCAGCATACAAGTAGACAATTATACAAAGACATATAATAATAGGAATTGAAGTACTCTTATTCATCAATAATACATTAATACTATATATGTATATATACAATAACATGTGACCCTTGGTTTTCTATTCCAAAGAGCCCTTTAAAATTATGAGGACTCTCCATCTTCACCTAACCCTTATGGATTAGATTTCAATGTTCTTTTAGTTCCATATTTAAACCATGTGAAGTTTTAAATTGATATAAAAATATGCATAGATCATAATGCAATTTTCCCTCTTATGTAAAGTTTGGCATGTTGTTGTTATTTGCAAATGTAATATTTGTTACAAGGTACATCCATCATGATTGTTCCCATCGATTAGCTAATATGGCATCCGATTTTCCTTTACCTTTTTTTCACTGCCTAGGCCAACACACCATATTTTTAGTGTTTAGTTAGCTACAAGGTATTTTTACCTTAACCTTTTGCTTACTAAGGTTATTCTTAAGTGACACTTATTCCTATCATTTTTTTTGAATATTAGTTAATTACATCATAAGGACTTGTAAATGATGTTTGTAGTAAAACTAGAGAGTATGGCTTATTTTTCATGGGCTAATTGTTGTAGATGTAGCATAAGAGGGTTACAACACGATTAGGACCTAGAGTTATAGAGAGGTACATATGTATTCCTCTTATATTTATCCTTGATCAACAAAGCCAATCATCAAAATATCTCTAGAAAGGGATTGCTTATTCATACAATGGTGGAAAAATTTGTATAAGGCTATTATGGCAATATTTATAATTAACAAAATAAATTTCTAAGGTTATTATGACAGTATAATTTGGAATAAGAACGATCACAGGGTTTCCCTAGCGCTACTGCATGCACATTATATACATGGTGTTCATTATCTTTATGCAAGTTAACAAACAAAACACCTACTCAAACTACATTTTTCATCCACTTGTTCACAAAGTTCCCATATGAAAATATAAATTATTCCACTCTGACTACTTTTAGTTGTGTGCTACTTAACTCAAAGGAGAAAGAACTATGAATGGTCACATAATGGTGGAGAGAGAAACTCATCAAGATGCAGATGGAGGCCAAGTAAAAAAATTTCTTCCAAAATGGAAGGCGGGGGGAAACATAATTATAGCTTAGTTGTACTCATGAAGTTGCTCAAGGAAAATGAAGCTATACTCTAGTGATACTCCTTCTTATGATAGCAATTAATGATGGTTCTTTGTGTGCAGTGTCTCCATTGGAAGCTCAATGAATCTATACATTTACAACCCTATTACACATGCAACTAAAGGTTTACAAATAAAACACATATGTACATGTGTATGTGAGAGACACATATTTACGCCATGAGGAAGAGGGCATGGAGAACCTCACAAATTAGGGTTTTCAAACTCCGATTATGGTCACCATAAGTTTGGGAAGAAGAGATTAGCGTTCTTGATGGTTTTTATGGCTCTTTTAGCCACTAAGATAATTTCACTCCCTGAGAGGAGACATTAATCCTCAAAATTGACTAAGTTCCTAAAATAAATTTTAATCTAAATATGAAATAAAATTTAATCTAATCAAGAAAGACCTAATCTAAATGTGATCTAGTAAATATAACCATATAGCTATGAATCACTTTCAATCTGTTAAAGGTTAGCAAATTAAAATCCTATCATGCATGAACAAAAGTGATTTAACTAATAATCGATTTTTTTTTACATTAAGTATGAAAACCTATTGTTATCTATACATATAACATATATATTTTATAAGTTTGGAGAATACTCAAATTGAAATAGGAACATAGTCATATGAAAATACAAGATATCATATTTATGTTAAAAACAAACTAGCTATAACACCAATTCAATTTTGCATCTGAAAATAAATATATGATTGTTTTAGACTAATGAAACACACATCATTATCAACGCAAATAACACATTATAAACAAAAGAATGCATTGATAAATTTACAATACATAGTCATAGCAAGTTAACAACAGGTCTTTTAATATCATACATTCCATGGAAGTATACAACAATTCATAAATAGGGTCTACACATTCTTAATATCAAAATTATAAAATACAAATAATCTATGCCTCTAAGAACTTATCTATGACTCTTTGACCTTACTCTACGCTCTTACTAACACAACTCTACTCGATTATGGAAAACACTATTCTCTTCACATGACAAATTCTTAGTTTTGACATCACATAAATTTCTATTCATTAACCGAAACTCAATACAAAATGATGCAATTGTAAGGTACTGTTGGCACCCCAACAACTCCCCTTGATTTTATAATAATAAAGGGGCCCCATTGTAAATTTTGTAAATATTTAGCTTTTGGGTTTTCTTTCATCTTATCTTGCTTGGTTTGAGAGCGCAGTTTTGTGATTTCATTCGTTAGATTTATTACCTTTTTGCACTTTTTCTTGACTTGGTTTTTCATTTCATGAGGTTTTGATGATTTGAATGATGTGCCGTTTGAACCTTGTCACTTCCTAGTTGCTCTTCACTACTTGCATACCCTTAGAAGACCTATTCTAAGTTGATTGCATGCTTTGGCTTGACTTTATGGGATTGCTATTATGTTTCGACAACTTCTCCAAGTTTTTGATCATTCATTGTGTAAGTGAATTTTTGGGGTTTTGGTGGATTGAGATAAATTATTTAAATATTTAATTTGTCCTTCTTTATACAATTTTATGCTTCAAACAAATTAATAAAAGCTCAATCCAAGCTCAATCTTATTGTGACTCAAGCTAGGTCTTAAGAATACTTATTCTAAATGTTTGGGACAAGTTATGATCTTTCAATTAAATAAAACATTAATTCTTATCATTCTTTATGAAACTTTTAATTTAGATAAGATATAAAAAATAAAATAAATAAATAAAGGAAAAAGCGAAAAGGAAATATTTATTCCTCTAGGTCTTTTGCAATTGGAAACAATTTAAAATAGATACTTTATATCTTTACACAAGACCCATTTAAAATTACCTTTCTTTAAATTTAAAAAGTTTAAAATTAATTATATACATGCATACATGAAAAATGGTGATCAAAACTTAAACATATGACTCCTATTTGATTTACTTTATACATTCATAAAATTCAATAAAGAATGTGCATTTTAGAAGACACTTTATAAAAGTGTATCCACACTGAGATAATATATATTCTTTTAAATAGTGAACAAAATTAGTTTTTCTCTTAAAAGAGATATATATATATATATATATATATATATATATTAAGGGTAATTCTCTTAAGTTTACTATGATACATTTTTATTTAAAAAAATAAGTTAAGATACTTTACAAGCTACATGCATAAACTTGGTTTTCTCTTGATTAGGATTATTTCAAAATTTCATTGATAATGTATGGTATTCGTATCATTGGTTTATTTAACTCTTTTTGATGTATAGGGGAATTCACATCTCGGAAGTCAATCACCATGAACAATAGCAAGGATGCTAATGAGATTAGATGGCAAGAAAGACAGTGCGAGATTAAAATGAGGAGTTTGCTACCATTAATATATTAGCGTAATACGTTTTCATTTTCCAACGACAAAGGATAGCAATTGCGCAGTATTTCTCCAGGTTACGCAAGAGGAAATTCATCAGTATCAAAATTCATTTCAAAATATATATTGTCACATGGGTACTAGAGATATTATCACAACAATCTGGAAAAATAAAAGACTGTTTTGAGAAACGTCAGATTCTTTTCCACACCAAATATTGATGAAGACCTGGATAAAGTCAGTTCGTTGAGTATCGTGTGTTGGTTGTACTAGATCACACGTGGAAAGATCAAAGAGTTTTGAATTAAAACGAAGAGATGCTCACCTAATCCATATACCATTAGACTTCCGAGAATAATGAAACAAAGATCGAGAGGAGGATTGGGAAATGAGTTTGTTGCAGTATGCAATAATATCTCCTTGAAATATTGTTGGCTTTTAATTAAGATAGTTTGTCATATTAAAAGAATTCTACAAATGTGCAGAAGGAGAGGAGATCGTCAAAGTCAAGGCTCAGTGAATCAATGAAGGAGGGATATTCGCTTGATGGTGATGGGGATGCAATTCAAATTTGTGACAGTCGGCTCATCTAACAGAAGCCCATACCAAAACAGGGAGACCGTGTTGCGTGGCTGATTGTAAGCAAATAGAGAAGAATTAACTCAATCTATTAAAAACCCATTTCACAAATGGGCTAACTTACCCCTGGTTGCGAGCCATTTTCCAAAAAACTACACGACCTGTGAGATATTCGAGTCGGTTTCAGCCAAAGTTTTCAAGAATTTTCTGTTACGTCGAGATCCATTTTTGGAGTTTGATATAATTTGATCTCTCTATTTAAACAGGTGAGAGGACTGCAAAAGGGGGGTCACTGCAGAATAGAGACGGTCTTTCATTGTTCTATTTCCTATTTGTAGTTTTTATAATTCGAATTATAACCAGGAGTCTCGACATAATAAGATAAACTTTGTTTTCATTATTCTGTTTTCTATTTTGTAAAATTTCTATTTGCAGAGTGGAGGAGACACTACCAGAGGGAGTGGTTGAAGAAAAATATCATTGAAATATTATTTCAGTACTAGTTTTATTTCTTACTAGGGTTTTATCTTCGGAGGAGGAATGTGACTGGAAATTCTCAAAGTGATATCGTTGTTGGGTACTATTTTGAATACTTTTATAATATATTTCAATATATCATCTTCTACTTATACTATTGATGCAGTTATACTTGGTTATGCTTGTATTCATTATCTGATATTACACTCTGTCAATACAATATTGCTATTTGAATGAGTATGTTATTATACTTGAATTAATCAGTATTTTTATTGAAAATTCGAAACATAATAATATACATATTTATGTTTGTTTTGATTTCATATGTATTTTTGCAATGTTTTCATTATGAACATTATTTTCTATTCAAATATTTACTGTTGTTTATTAATTGTTAATTAATAAAATATTCCAGAAAATTTTAAAGTAATTGTTTATTTTAAATTTTTTGTTATAGTAAATATATAGCATAATGGCTTAGTGTGGAAGATTTAAATATTTTCATTTAAATCTTACTCATTTATCCCTCTGGTTACTTCAAATATTAATTGATAATTAATATAATATTCAAATTGCTCTCAGCTGGGATAGAATAATTTAGTTAGTGTTATTTTAAGTATAGTTTACATTTAATAGTTGTTAAATAGAATTAGGTTAATTTTAGAATAATTATAATAGTCTTTTAAAATTTAGAATATTCGATACAAAATCCTCAAAATCGAAGACTTTCAGTAAGAAAGCAATTTTAGGATAATTTAAGTCTTAGAAAACTAATTTTAGGGTTTATTTAAATAGAAATAAGATTAGGATAAATTTTTACTGAATTTTATTTTCTTCTTAAGAGAAAAATTCAGCTGGTAGTAGGACCATAACCTGCGAGATTTTGCTATGTCAAACACACCGTGAGCTACTTTAAGCAACTTGTGTGGGCTTAATCTCCTTAGTTAACCTAGGTCAGAAAATCGGGCCAACAAATGGCGCTAGAAGGAGGGTCGATTGGCAAGTAAGCCATTTTGAGCTATTTCTTTTAAATTTTGATCTATTTTAAAAATGGCTCCTATTACTGTTTTAGAACATGCTTTCAACATGCCTGGGCCTGCTGGAGGTATTTCTGAAAGTGCAGTAAATATCTTGCAAAGGTTAAGTTTTGATGGAGAAGGTAAAATGACTGCTTTGAAACATCTCACTGAATTTAAAGATATTTGTAACCATTATCGTATAGTGTGTGAGAGTAAGATTTGCAGGCTTTTTTCTGTCACTTTCAAAAGAAGAATTCGAGGCTCGCTCAAAATGTTACCAACTAAATCCATTCATTCATGGAAACATTTCATGGAGTTATTTATTGATGCGCATGAGGATTATAATTATCAAGAGTTGAGGTATGAGATCGAAAATCTTCGCAAACAAGAAGGTGAATCTACTAGTACTTTCTTTTCAAGATTTATGTCAATGCATTTTAGATTTCATGAGAAAGATCAACTTTCTGCAGAAGAAATAACAGATTTATTTTCATATCTTGATTCTCATTCAACTTTACATGATCAAGCAAATAATGATAAGCTTCAAATTGGCGATATGCATGTTGATGGTCGCATCACTTCAGCGGTTAATATTTATTCAAGGTCTCATTAGAGGAAATTTGGGGTCTAAAATGGGCCTTATAAGAAAACGTGCCAAAATAAGTTTTTGTGAGTTGGAATTCAAGAACCAATAGAATTTCAATAAAATAAGTCAACCATAATGGTTGAATTGACATATTTGTAATTTAAAAAAACTACTTTTTTTGTTCGTATTTTCGACATATCTCATTGTGTTTTTACTCAAATTTCGATCGAGAGAGCTCGTTGGATGCAGAATTTGATTCTACATCCAACGAGTACCCACACTACATACTTTTGACAGACCCCGCTACCCCAAAAACAAGAAATACCTGAAAAAATGTGATGATGACATCATCATCACATTTTTTCAGGTATTTCTTGTTTTTGGGGTAGTGGGGTTCGTCAAAAGTATGCAGTGTGGCTACTCGTTGGATGTGGAATCAAATTCCACATCCAACGAGCTCTCCCGATGAAAATTTGAGTAAAAACATAGGGAGATATGTCGAAAATATGAACACAAAAAGTAGTTTTTTTCTTTCTTCCTTCAAAATCAATCAATATTATTTTATTATTTTAACTATTATTTTATTATTTTCTAACATTAAAATTGTTGAACATCAACAAATCTTAGGATCTTCTAATATACAATGTCAAGAACAAAAGAATTTGAATTTGACACTTACATTAAAAAATCATTCTCTTGTTCAAGCAATTGTAGTCGAAAAGGAATCGATGATTTTAGGACCAAAAACCGAATCTTTGAATGATAGTTGCATAATTCATGATTTTGCATTTTTTTCTTCTCAAATTGAACAAAATTATCTCATTCCTTCACAAAATATATCAACAAATCAGAATATGGACAATGATTTTTCTCTTGGATCAGTTAATCAAGATTGTCCTATGAAAAGGGGAACGTCTAATTTTCAACATTTGAAAATTTATCATGCTTTATATCCAGATTTATTTACTGATCATAGTTTGTGTCATATGCAAACAAATTCTCCACTATGGTCAGTTGCTATGCAAAGTGATTTGTTGTATACGAATGAGGAAAATATTTCTATTCAAGATATTGATGATGAAAATAATTTTATAAATATTGCTCATGAATCTCATGTATACGATAGTATTAAAGAAGCTAAGTTAGAAGATAAAACCATTTCTTATAATGTTTTAGATTTTGGCAATACTTATCTTTTCAATTGTAAATCAATTGAGTCATCAAAATCGCATGAATTTCAAAGGGAAAGTTCTCACTCTAAGGTAATGTCAAAATTTGATTTTCAAGTTTATGATGATGATGCTTCCTTACAAAATATATCCTCTACTTTAACTTCTCCTCGATCCTTTGATCATAATCTCAACATGTCACTTTTTTATTACTATCCTGATGAATTTGCTATCACACATTCCATTGAATCCTCAGGAGTTTTAGATCTCCTCCAATCTTTGTTTTATGATCCAATTTATGCATGGTTGGAAGAGTCATATTTTAAAATATTTTCATGTCATCTTCTTCTTCCTTTTGTAAATATAAGCTCTAATTTAATACTTTCTATTTTTCAGTATGAAGCATTTCAAATCATATTATTAATATTTGATATGTTTTATTTTGCAGGATTACAAATGCTTCAATGGCTTCATTGGATTTTTTACTTTACCTGATTATGATTGTATATTTGATTTTAGTGTACATAAAATAAGACTAGGAATAAGATAGAGTATTTTTTTTTTTTTTGCTTCTTAGTTTTTAGTTTTGATTTCACACATAGTAGTAAATACGAGAATGTGTATATTTATCAATAAGCTCAATAGTTTTCTTCTAAGGATAGATTGATCTCTACTTAATTTTTGGTCAGGTACACTTGGTTGGATTGATAAGTTAGAAAGTGTTTTGAAGCAAGTGATACAATCGGGAATGCATGAATACGAGTATGGCCTTACATCAGGGAAGTGAATTCTTTATCTTATTTTCATTTCAAAATTTGTATACTTGTTATTTATCTTTTTAAACTTTGAAATATTGTAAAGTTTAGATATTGAATTTTTTTTAATTGACTTAGAACCACAAACTCATCCTCGCATGCTTGTTTTAAGTATTTTGATATTGATATTAAAAAAAAAAAAAACAAGTATTGAATTTTGAAATTAATTGTGAAATTACAATAATTGAATAATGATAAATCTATTTATTAAAATTAATCATTAGGTTATTTTACACGGTTGTGGGATGATGTCATTAATTATACACTTTTAGACTATATTTAAATTATTACATTGGCATTCATCAATTTATTTAAAATGTGTACACTAGCCTTATGACCTTATTTATTTTATCATTCAAATTTTTATTAAAAGTTTGATTTTCTCTTGAAATGAGTTTGCTAAATCAACTCCTTGAAAATTTTAAAATCATTCATGCCAATTCCTGATTTTGCACATAAATATTGTTTTGATGAATATTTCTCTAAATTTTTGTAATCGATCATTTTTCAAAATTAATAATTTAGGCTTTTCTATGAATACTTACCATATTTATAATTGAGGAAAAGTCTTATTTTTATATTGTCACAACCACAAATTAAGATAAATATAATTGAGGGTATGGAAAATTGTTTTATAATTTGAGATCAATTAAATCTGTGTAAAATATTATTACATGTTGATCTTCAATTTAAGAATTTTATTTCATTCGATTATGATGCTTAGTGAAGTTGTGACATGGAATTAATAATGATTTGCACAAATTAATTTAATCATCAAAGGAAATTAATATTGAGTTTGGTTTCACTTGACTGCTTTTCATTTTCACTTTTGAGACCTAGATGATTGGATTTATTATCACCTTAGCCTTGTACATATTGACTAGATTTTGAGTTGATATCTTGCTTTTTGAAATAATTAGTTTCTTACAAGTCTTCTTTATTTCTTCGATTATCTTTGATTTAGAAGATTTTGTTATGACCATTTTTTTTTAGGTTTTTCATTTATTTTTGTTTTTCAAAATAAAGAGGTGTAATCATTACATCTTGTTCACTTTGTAATTATTCTCACAAAACTGTACAACTTAAACTTTTCATTTTTCCTTTTGTAAATAATGATGAATAAAAGGATTCGACTTACTCAATCTTCTCATTGATTAATTAAATGAGTCCTAAAAGAATGAAGAGATATTTTAACAATTGAATGATTCTGCAATATTCAAATATTTTCGAAACTTTACATCAATAATAAGTTTATGATACTTTTTGTGAAAATCACCATTTTGACATACATATTATATTTGTGTCTCCTATTTTCCATTTTATATTGACCTTTCCTTAAACTTTAAATCTTTATATTGTGGTCAATTTTAATATTAGGATATTTGTCGTTATTTCTTACACATGTTATAATTTTGCGATTTTTAAGTTATTTTGTATAGCTCATCACAGAGAGAGTGATCATATCTTAAAATTTGTTTTTTGAGCCTATTTACCTTCTTCAACTCTCAGTTAAAGTTTCGATAAATTTTTCTTTTGGATTTCAATACATACCTTTTGGTTGAATTTTGGATTTGATCGGATTCTATCTTTTTGAGTGTTTTGGTTCAATTAGTGATTTTTATTCTTAAACTTCGTTTGGTTGATTGGTTTTAGTAGTGAATTTAATATTTTTCAACTTTTTTATTTTCTTCTTTGTTTTTAAGGTAGCATTGTAGATAAATAATACTTTTATGGCACACTGTTGGATGTCCATATATCTCTCTACTAATCAACCTGATATCTTTAAAAGAAATCATTGTAAGAAATTTCTTTCCATATCAAATGTTCTTACTATGACTGAATCACTCCTATCCTTGAAATATTTCTTATGAACTTAGCTAATCAGTCAGTTGAACTCACGGTTATTATTCTTGGACTTTATTTTGAGAATGATATCATTAGCTAGGCAAGTTAACTTGTTGGGAAACTTTTCTCTTAGAATCTTTATGAATCATTGGCATTAGTCATCTTTAGGCCTTCCATGTTATTATAGGGGTATTATCTGGATTTGTTTCTCATCCATTAGGAAAAATTTTAAAACTAAACTAAAATTTGATTGAAGAATAGGAGGTCTCATTACGAGCCGACCTAATCATGATCATTAGCCCTGTCAGGGATAACATCATTTCTGATCACCAGGGTGATGGCTCTTGGTCATAATATCAAGGGATAGGAGGTCTCATCACGAGTCGGCTTGTTTATCTCTGGCAGTTCTCATGAATGATGCTATCAATAGCTGGTTACCAGGCACAGGATAGTAGTCTTGAATCAAAGATATAATTTATATATTTAAAAAAAAAAAGAGACAAACAAATTTTATCTTTCAGTTATTTATATTTAATGGATGGGGAACTTATCTAGATATCTTCTTAAGGTATGGAGGTCATATCTTTATGCTGGTGTTATTCGATTATTTTAGCTATTGAGAAAGCATTCTTGATCAGGTCTATTTTCTATGCATATATTTCAAAGTCATTCATCTTTACGAAGTCTCTGAATAATAGTTGCGACAATTCATTTGATTGTGACAATATTAAAGTTCAAACTTTACTATATAGGCTAGTGATAAGATAAAGTCATGTGGTGTGAAGTTTGATATTTCAAGAAAATATTGATTTTGTTTTCCTATATATTTAATCTTCAGGTAAACATACAGAGATAACTGGTTCGCCCAGCAAGTCACCATTTGTTGGCACCCCAACAACTCCCCTTGATTTTATAATAATAAAGGGGCCCCATTGTAGATTTTGTAAATATTTAGCTTTTGGGTTTTCTTTCATCTTATCTTGCTTGGTTTGAGAGCGCAGTTTCGTGATTTCATTCGTTAGATTTATTACCTTTTTGCGCTTTTTCTTGACTTGGTTTTTCATTTCATGAGGTTTTGATGATTTGAATGATGTGCCGTTTGAACATTGTCACTTCCTAGTTTCTCTTCAATACTTGCATACCCTTGGAAGACCTTATCTAAGTTGATTGCATGCTTTGGCTTGACTTTATTGGATTGATGTTATGTTTCGACAACTTCTCCAAGTTTTTGATCATTCATTGTGTAAGTGAATTTTTGGGCTTTTGGTGGATTGAGATAAATTATTTAAATATTTAATTTGTCCTTCTTTATACAATTTTATAATTCAAACAAATTAATAAAACCTCAATCCAAGCTCAATCTTATTTTGACTCAAGCTAGGTCTTAAGAATACTTATTCTAAATGTTTGGGACAAGTTACGGTCTTTCAATTAAATAAAACATTAATTCTTATCATTTTTTATGAAACTTTTAATTTAGATAAGATATATTAAAAAGAAAAGAAAAAAAGAAAAGGAAATATTTATTCTTCTACGTCTTTTGCAATTGGAAACAATTTAAAATAGATACTTTATATCTTTACACAAGACCTATTTAAAATTACCTTTTTTTAAATTTAAAAAGTTTAAAATTAATTATATACATGCATAATCTTGTTAATATACATGAAAAATGGTTATCAAAACTTAAACATATGACTCCTATTCGAATCACTTTATACATTCATAAAATTCAATAAAGAATGTGCATTTTAGAAGACACTTTATAAAAGTGTATCCACACCGAGATAATATATATTCTTTTAAATAGTGAACAAAATCGGTTTTTCTCTTAAAAGATATATATATATATATATATATATGTGTGTGTGTGGGGTAATTCTCTTAAGTTTACTATGATACATTTTTATTTTAAAAAAAAAGTTAAGATACTTTACAAGCTACATGCATAAACTTGGTTTTCTCTTGATTAGGATTATTTCAAAATTTCGTTGATAATGTATGGTATTCGTATCATTGGTTTATTTAACTCCTTTTGATGTATAGGGAAATTCACATCTCGGAAGTCAATCACCGCGAACAATACCAAGGATGCTAATGAGATTAGATGACAAGAAAGACAGTGCCAGATTAAAATGAGGAGTTTGCTACCATTAATATATTAGCGTAATACGTTTTCATTTTCCAATGACAAAGGATAGCAATTGCACAGTATTTCGTCAGGTTACGCAAGAGGATATTCGTCAGCATCAAAATTCATTTCAAAATATATATTGTCACATGGGTACTAGAGATATTATCAACAATCTGGAAAAATAAAAGACTGTTTTGAGAAACGTCAGATTCCTTTCCACACCAAATATTGATGAAGACTTGGATAAAGTGAGTTCGTTGAGTATCGTGTGTTAGTTGTACTAGATCACACGTGGAAAGATCAAAGAATTTTGAATTAAAACGAAGAGATGCTTACCTAATCCATAGACCATTAGACTTCCAAGAATAACGAAACAAAGATCGAGAGGAGGATTGGGAAATGAGTTTGTTACAGTATGCAATAATATCTCCTTGAAATATCATTGGATTTTAATTAAGATAGTTTTCCATATTAAAAGCATTCTAGAAATGTGCAGAAGGAGAGGAGATCGTTGAAGTCAAGGCTCAGTGAATCAATGAAGGAGGGAGATTCTCTTGACGGTGATGGGGATGCGATTCAAATTTGTGATAGTCGGCTCATCTAAGAGAAGCCCATACCAAAATAGGGAGACCATGTTGCATGGCTGATTGTAAGAAAATGGAGAAGAATCAGCTCAATCTACTAAAAACCCATTTCACAAATGGGCCAACTTACCCAAGTAATCGCGGGCTATTTTCCAAAAAACTGCACGACCTGTGAGATATTTAAGTCAGTTTCAGCCAAAGTTTTCAAGAATTATGTTACGTCGAGATCCGTTTTTGGATTTTGATATAATCTGATCTCTCTATTTAAACAGGAGAGAGGAATGCAAAAGGGGGGTCGCTACAGAATAGAGACGGTCTTTCATTGTTTTATTTCCTATTTGTAGTTTTTATAATTCAAATTATAACCAGGA
This sequence comes from Pseudotsuga menziesii, assembly GCA_001517045.1. NCBI lineage: Eukaryota > Viridiplantae > Streptophyta > Pinopsida > Pinales > Pinaceae > Pseudotsuga > Pseudotsuga menziesii. The sequence continues at coordinate 158,727 of LPNX011044285.1, read as the reverse complement.
GTCTCGACAGAATAAGAGAAACTTTGTTTTCATGATTCTGTTTTCTATTTTGTAAAATTTATGTTTGCAGAGTGGAGGAGACACTACCAGGGGGAGTGGTTGAAGAAAAATATCATTGAAATATTATTTTAGTACTAGTTTTATTTCTTACTGGGGTTTTATCTTCAGAGTTGGAATGTGACTCGAAATTCTCAGACTGATATCGTTGTTGGGTACTATTTTGAATACTTTTATAATATATTTCAATATATCATCTTCTAGTTATATTGTTGATGCTGTTATACTTGGTTATGCTTGTATTCATTATCTGATATTACACTCTGTCAATACAATATTGCTATTTGAATGAGTATGTTATTATACTTGAATTAATCAGTATTTTTATTGAAAATTCGAAACATAATAATATACATATTTATGTTTGTTTTGATTTCATTTGTATTTTTGCAATGTTTTCATTATGAACATTATCTTCTATTCAAATATTTACTGTTGTTTATTAATTGTTAATTAATAAAATATTCCAGAAAAGTTTAAAGTAATTGTTTATTTTAAATTTTTTGTTATAGTAAATATATAGCAGAATGATTTAGTGTGAAAAATTTAAATATTTTCATTTAAATCTTACTCATTTATCCCTCTGGTTACTTCAAATATTAATTGATAATTAATATAATATTCAAATTTCTCTCAACTAGGATAGAATAATTTAGTTAGTGTTATTTTAAGTATAGTTTACATTTAATAGTTGTTAAATAGAATTAGGTTAATTTTAGAATAAATATAATAGTCTTTTAAAATTTAGAATATTCGATACAAAATCCTCAAAATCGAAGACTTTCAGTAAGAAAGGAATTTTAGGATAATTTAAGTCTTAGAAAACTAATTTTAGGGTTTATTTAAATAGAAATAAGATTAGGATAAATTTTTACTGAATTTTATTTTCTCCTTAAGAGAAAAATTCAGTTGGTAGCAGGACCATAAACTGCAAGATTTTGCTATCTCAAACACACTGGGAGCTGCTTTAAGCGACTTGTGTGGGCTTAATCTCATTAGTTGGCCTAGGTCAGAAAATCGAGCCAACAGTTACATGCACTAACAATCACAATCCATAGCCTCATTTTGAGAACTTAAAACTCTATAGAGTCCTTTGTCCAAAAGCCCACAATTTATTATAGAATGGATGTAAATAGAGATTAACAAACATACATTCCATGGAGCTATACAACCAACCATAAATAGGTTCTACACATTCCCAATATTAAAATTTATAAATTACAAATAATCTATGTCTCTAAGAACTTATCTATGACTCTATGACCTTACTCTACTTCATTGTCACTAAGATAGGTTCGTAAGTGTTCCCAACTTTACAAATTTAATACTTTCATATCAATATAATTAAATCCAACTCTTTATTTTCTTCCTTCTCTCTATAATTGTTAAATTATCATAAGTGTTTATGGCTCATGTGATGGTACTACTTATCTATACTTCAATTACTTCTTTAGCTTGATTTAATGACTACTCGTCTTATTAGAGTCATTACCATATTCCTTTCATTTGAAATCTAGTTTTGTCTCCATAATATCCATATTCGATAATGCTTTTGTAGATCATCTCCAAGATCTTATTCATAATCTACTCCACTAAAATAATATATCATTTCTTTTTACTAAAAACTATATAAATATTGATTCTATTCTATCTTTGATAAATGCTATAATAACTTATCTTCATAACCATTTTATTCATTTTATTATTTCACTTCATCTTTCATCTCAAGATAGGAAAAGAGCACCTACATCACATTACATTTTTTACATATATACACTATCAACACAACTTTTAACTCACCACAGGAGTAAATAACACATGTAACATTTTAATAATGTTAATGATGAACCCATTAGTGCAAAAATGAAAGACCAAACTTATACAAAACATTGACTCATAGTAATATTAATGGATGAAAGACCAAACTTATACGAAACATTGACTCATGGTAATATTAATGGAGATTGTTTGTAAATGAGTAAGAATTTGGTATTTTCTCCAGGTCGTATATCAATAAATTTGGTGAAGATGACTACAAGCACCTATGAGGGAAAAAGAGTACGTTGTATAACTGTGGTGTGACCTTATTTTTATTAGTTGAATAAGTTTGATTCCATTATAATTTTGCACAAAAGTTCATATTTTGCTTTCTTGCTTGCATTAGTAAAAATGTTGTTTATACAATTTGTGTTGTGCAGATACATTGGTGTCAAATTAGAGTTTCTATTTTTCAGTGAAGTAGATTCTAGAAAATTTTAGATCAATTTTTGCAGAGATTTGAAGACCTGTCATTGCATACCTTGACGGTGATGAGTGGAAACACTCTGCAATAAAAAAATATCTACAGATTTGAGACTTAATAGATGAACTAAATTTTGAATACCTTTAAAAATTGTTCAGAGAAATTTCAAAGAAACATGTTTAAAAACCACTATCATTGTAGGCAAGATTTTATCCCCTTTTAATGGATTTGAAGATCTAGATTTCTTTGGCATGTTCCAAACTATTTCTTGGACATGATACATATTCTTTTGGGAATAGGATCTGCAATTCCAAGTTTCTGAATAACTTTTACGAACTAATCATACATTCTGACCATTTAAAAAAATCATGTTGAATTGTATCACATTTTCAATACAAAAAACTCCTAAACTGTTTCCAATACAAAAACTAGTAAACTGTCTCCAACATCTGATAAAAAATATGGATATGCATTCACTTTACATTTGCAACCGGTAAGTGTTGAACATCTTGGCTCTTACAAGATGACAAACCTTGTTTTTTAAGATTATGAGCTGACAAACCTAGATTTTTAAGATTATGGGCTAGCTTAATCTGATTAATTGTGATTTTTTTTTAATAGTAACTAGGGGAATCGACAAATGGGGACTAGCCTGGTACTCGTGTGACACGGGGTCCAAGGATCCATTCCCGCTACCACTATACCCCTAGGTGTCGCACAACCGCTTGCAAGCATGGGACACGGGTAAGCCTAGGCGTGATTTGAACTTGTGACCTCCTTTACAACATGTGACTTCATATCAAACAAATCGCCAATGAGCCACATCCGTGCAGGCTTTAAATGTTAGGAGGACATAGGGGTGCGCTTTGATCCACTTATGTGTCCATGGGTCATGAGATCATTTAATACAATATCTCTGGGTGGAACCACACCTTCGACCACTACCTCAAGGTGCCTCCATGGCTCTAGGTAAGACCCTCATTGGAATTGAACCTTTCCCATTGGTGAAAATATTCTCGCTCTTCACCAATGGATCCAACCCCTTTGGGCTTATAATAGGAGGACATGGGGGTGGGATTTGATCCACTTATGTGTCCATGGGTCACGAGATCATCTAATAGAATCTCTCTGGGTGGAACCACACGTTCGATCACTACCTCAAAGTGGCCCCATGGCTCCAGGTAAGGCCTTCGTTGGAATTGAACCTTGCCCATTAGTGAAAAACTCTTTGCTCTTCACCAATGGATCCAACCCCTTAGGGCTTAAAATATTAGGAGGGCACGGGGGTGGGATTTGATTCACTTATGTGTCCATGGGTCACGAGATTATTTAATACATTAAATGTTAGGAGGACATGGGGGTGGGCTTGATCCACTTATGTGTCCACGGGTAACAAGATCATTTAATACAATCTCTCTACGTGGAACGACACGTTCGACCACTACCTCAAGGTGCCTCCATGGCTCTAGGTAAGTCCCTAATTGGAATTGAACCTTTCCCATTGGTGAAAAACTCCTGGCTCTTCACCAATGGATCCAACCCCTTTGGGATTTAATGTTAGGAGGACATGGGGGTGGGCTTTGATCCACTTATGTGTCCACGGGTCACGAGATCATTTAATACAATTTCTTTGGGTGGAACCACATGTTTGACTACTACCTCAAGGTGCCCCCATGGCTCCAGGTAAGGCCCTTATTAGAAATGATCCTTTCCCACTGGTGAAAAACTCCTCGTTCTTTACCAATGGATCAAACATTATTTAAGAGTAGAAAAATAACTTGATACTTAGCCATATGATAAGTGGCTCTTCAATAAAAATATCCACTCATTGGAAGGACTAGAATTTGATGCATTGTAAGAAAATTATGAAGCAAAAAGAGCTTGTCCTTTTGAGGAATGGGAGAAAGAGTGCACTAGCTAGAGGTTCTTCTTCTTCATGGGTGCTTTGAGTGCTTCCATCTTCTTGAAGCAACATGACTCTAGATGTCCTTCTCCCTTCTCTCTCAAAAAAATTACAATGCTTGTTAGGCTTCTTTCATTTGGGCTTAGCTGCTTTATCAACATTTGGAGCAAAAAAAGGCTAAGGGTGTTTGAAACCCTTGTTTTGCTTGTTGCTGCGAGGATAGTGCTTCTTTGGATGTTTGGTGCCTTGTTTTTGTTAGAGGTACCTACAAAGTTAATCAATCCAAAATGCAATAACTTTTGATAAGAGAATCATAAAAAGCTTAAAGTGAAGGTGTTTTGTAAGTAGCCTCTCCACTAACGAGGGTTTCTTTTGTGGAGCAAATTGTAGATACAAACAATGAATAAACAAGTCCAAGATGAGCAAATAACATATCAAGTCCAAGATGAGCAAATAACATATATGAGTTGTTCATTTTCCTTGTATATCTTACATTTTTTAAAGTAAAAGGCGAAGTGTCTCAAATTTCAATAGAAAATCCTCAATGCAAGAGAAAACTCTAAAATTAAAAAAACAATTCATTGTGAAGTTATTCAACATGGAAGCACAGGGCAGTTTAAAATCAACCAAAATCTGCACAGGGCAGTTTAAAGTCAACCAGAATCTGGTTTGAATGCCACAATTGGACCCACTTACCACATACTCGTCAGACCTTATTTTTTTTTTCAAAGGGCGAGACTTTTAAGTTCTTTCCAACGCAACTACCACAGGGCAACTACTAGTTCATGAGACTGCACGTAGTCTTCACCTAAACGTCCGCTCCCACGTGACCTAAATGGTTACGCGTTACAAGTAGTCAAAGCTTAAAGGTGGTGTTCCAAGGCCCCACGTAAAGGAGGTTAAAGGTCGACGGAGGTGGACTGACTGGACTGGCGAACAATACTGCATATGCTATGCAGCATTTAATGCGACGGCGGTCGCACTGTCCGCCGTCGGATCCGTTCCAAAGAGCGATCCGACGGCGGACAATGCGACCGCCGTCGCATTAAATGCTGCATAGCATAAGAAATATTGCTCGCCGGACTGCATGGCCAAGAAACTTAATAAAACCCGTCAATTCAAAGAACCTTTTCTGAGGCGGTGGTCGCAAAGTTAAGATGCCAACGCGTGTGCTGTTCCAAGGAATGCAATACAGTGGCTGAGGAGAAACATGCAACTGCAAGGGCCGAGGTGAGTGCTAACTTTCCACGAGCTTGAAAATCATGGAATAGAGAGTGCAATTACCAGAAAGAAACGTTGATATATTGGGCAAACGGAAGGCGTTTCTAGCTGAAAACAACACTCCAGAACACTTTAAGAATAACGCTCACACACAAATAAAAGATCATCAATGTATACTTGGTTAAAACTCTCACCACGAACGGTCCATGGCCCCACCTAACTTAGCCATTTGAGCCAATATATTAATGCAATAGATAATAAAATATGTGATTATCTTTCGTTATCGATCATGGACAAATAAACTTCCATCACCCCAACCAACCTAATCATTTGAGGCAATATATTAAAGCAAGAGATAATAAAATACATGAGCATCTTTCACATTCAATCATTGACAAATAAACCTCTATGCTCTTTAAAGAGAGTAGTTCATGGATCAATCAGGTTTTAAGCCATGAATAGAGTGTTCTTAATATCGAGGAGATATTGGAATTGTTGAATCACTCATGTGTAGGACATCATTGTGACTGTCGGTGAATTACAAAAGCACAATATGAAATACACTAAAAGCACACTTTAATCTAATGTTACATTAAACCAAGTATTACACTAGTTCTAGTTCTATTCATGATAGTGTTTTGCATACACCTACACATTGCAAAGTATGGTTAGTCCTTATATATGTGTGTGCTTGTCGAAAATGTGTAAAAGGAATTGGAATAGCAGCACATGACTGGTTTGATCTTAACCATTTTATGTGTTGACTATGAGTTGGTGGCATACTTTCTTATTTTGGTGCATTGTGAGTTGTGGCCTAATTTTGTTGGTTATGGTGCAATGCGTATTGTATTCTTGACTCATTCTATAGATTGTAAATTGTGGTGAATATTCCACTGGAATAATTCATCACCATAGATCTTATAATAATATTAAAATCTCTTATCCTCCAATGTATTACTTTAGATCTTTAGATTTCTTTGTTATAGTTTCATGCATGACATACTGAATAAATTGATATTGAAATGAAATAAGTTAAGCAAATAAAACACTATCCACACATTGAACATGATATGTACCATAGGAAAACCCAATATAGGTAAAACCTATCTAGAAGGTGATGCCTATGCTTTTCTTCTCGGTTATCTAATGCAAATGCAAATAAAGAGGCACTCACTATGGAGTTGCCATGGACTATGTGACCAATATGATTGCTACATGATATTCTACTTCAAGATCCCGCTCCTAGATGTTTGACTTAGAAGTATGGAACAATAAACAATACAATCAAAATGGAAAACCTGTATTTCTTAGTGGCCTAATATTTAATATGGTTTGATAGTTGTCTAGGGTTAGGGTTTTTGTATGCCTCAACCTTCAATTAATGTTAGGGTTTTGGACCCTCTAGAATCTTCTTGAAACTCCCTACATGACTAGTTCCATTGGTGTGAATAATGGGAGGCATAACTTTGATATATGAAATTGAGATGATTTTCTCATTGCTGGAAAAATTTTGATGTGTAGAACAACATCAAGTGCTTCAAGCTAAGCTTATAAATTATGGCCTCAAAAATAGCTAGTTAAGGCCTCAAATAAACTCTAGAAAGTTTTGAGCCCGATATTAAAATGAGACCTATCTATAAAATGGACCCTAAAAAATAAACTTAAAAATAAACTTTAGAAATTCTTGAACCCCATGTTAAAGTGGGATATAAAATGAATTCTAAAATGTTTTGAACCCCATATTAAAATGAGACATATCACATATCCATAAGCTTCAATTTTTTTACCCTTACAAATCAATAGCTTCAATTTTTTTACCTTAAAAAATAAACTCTAGAAAGTTTTGAACCCGTATTAAAGTGAGACACATCCATAAAATGGACCATGATATTTAGAATAAAATCAAACCCTTACCCTTACAAATCAATAGCTTCAATTTTTTTACCTTCAAAAATAAACTCTAAATAGTTTTGAACCTATATTAAAGTGAGACACATCCATAAAATGTACCATACAAATCAATCACTTCAATTTTTTTACTTATCAAGTGCTTCATTTCTATTTGGAATAATCAAATTCATATCAAATTAACCATAGAATAAATCAAATCCATATCAATTTGTCGAAGAAATTAACGACAACACATACTTGTTCTTGTCAAACCACATTGAAATGTTTTAATTTTAATTTCTTAATTCGAAAAGGGGAAATATGACAATTTGATGTACGTATTTCATAATTATTAGGGAGATATAGTTATGAAAAAGATTTAAATTTAAATGGAATTTAGGATTGTGTTAATTATATGTAATTACTACATGATTTATATAATTTTAATTGTTTATTTTGTGATGTTAAATAGTTAGTAGATAATGTGCAATGGTTATGATGAACAACCATTATTTTTTGATAGACAATGTACTTATGATTATTTTGTGTCATGATAATTTTAGTTTATATTTTTGTAATAAAGTTAATTGATTGGATCACAATTTGTTAAGTAAATTCACTCATTCTTATAACTAAAAAAAACTAATAAACAAATTAAATACTTTAAATAAATAATCTTTTCATAATTTGCTACATTTTAAAAGAATAGATCTTAAAAACATGTAAGGTTGATTTCATTTATTCAATTTTAAATGTCATTTTTTAATTATTCAATTGTATATTGCATTGTAAATATTATTATTATAAATTTAAAAAATTAAATATTCAAAAACTATTCATATAGATAACATAAAAAAATTATTACTAACCAATATATCTTTTTATTCTTTAATTAAAATAATATATTTAGTAAAACAATTCATTAATTTATGTAAAGTTAACTTAATTCTTTAATTAAAATAATATATTGAAGTTAAGATTTATTTTTTAAATTGTTTAATTTTATATTGTTTTATCAACTTTATTATTATAAATTGTTTAAATAATATTTTAACAAAAAATTGGTTTTGAATTGTTTAAAATCACAATTTGTTGAGTAAACCTATTGATTTTTGTGAGTTAAAAAATTAATAAAAATAAAAACACAGTATCATCTATTTACCATCTATTATATACTTGTGAACAAAACTATAAAAATAAATAAGTAAACATATAAAACCATTACCCTCGATAAAAAAAATATGAATCCAAAAAAATAAATCAAGTTTTTTTCAAATATAAAATATTAAACATAAAATATGAATCCAAAAATATAACTAATGTTGAGTTTTTGAAGACTAACTAAAAGATTAATCCCTTTAATTTCATCTAATTTTTTGTTTTTATTTTTATTTTTTAATAAAAAAATCATTGCCTCTTTAGGTGTAATGAAAAAATGTTTATATTAAAAGTCTTGAGTAATTAAAAAAATTAATAAACAAGAAACCAATTTTAATATTAAAACATTATAAAAAATGTAAATTATATTTAACTTTAATATTATAACTTTATGAAAGTCAAAATGTATATTTTTAAATTTTATGTTTAGATAGTAAATAAAAAAATTAAAACAAGCAACTTTTAAATGAATATTAAATCTAAAATAATCTAATCAAATCAAATCTTGAGGAATTGAAGCATTTAAATCAATTCTTGAGGAATTTCTAGGGAATTGAAAGTGTAAGTAGGGTGTCATCAACATGCCTGGAATTTCAAATTTCCAGTGCCTGTCATGTGAAAATTTGGTGACGTTTTCAAGTTTTCGGTGCGTGTCATTTTACGTCCTAGGCAATTTGGTGCCTGCCAAATATATTTTTATGTTATACTTAAGTGTGATCAAAAAATTTGCATAAAAATTTACTACTCTCAAAATATGCAACAACACAACAAGCAAATTTAAAAAAAAAAAAAAAACTTCATAGATTCAGATGGGAAAATTTTTAAAGCTCGCTAAACCTAGAGACCCCACGGCTAATCTCGCTGGAAGACAGACATAGACAGACATCAAACAACCAATATTTTCTACTTATATCAATGTTAAATAACTCTCGATGAAATAGAACTTAATAGATCTTCCCACATTATCTCATTCTTGAATCTTTTGGTCCCATTGAGTTAAGAAGTACCAAAGTATGCCGATCCTAATTGCTTCCTGCAGGTAGAGAAATCAGAGATGCGTCCAAGTCTCTTGCGGTCCTTTCAACTCTAAAACATTTATGTCCTCTTCCTAACTGGTTTCATCATACCTTTTTTATTTTCTAATGTGGAGATGGACGCCATTTTCCCACGAGATCCTTGTTTTCAAGAAAAGTAATACTTCCGTCGTCTGGATTGATACCTGATGGGTTGTCTTCATTTCTAAGTTTGCTATAAAGGAGCACACTTTGTTCTTGATTGATACTGAAATACAAATTAATCACTGCTTATTTTTCTTCCAATTGATTCTACTACGTATTGCGGGGGAAATTATAAACCTACAATAGGTTAGAGCAACTCGAGTGCTCATATAGAGGGGTAATTTATAAATTTTGTTTTTTGAAAATAAAATAAACAATCTTATTACAAACGTTTTAGAATATAATTAAAAATTAAATATATTGTAAAGTACAACTTTTTAAAGATCAAAAGTGTAACACTTCATCTCAGAAATCCTAGAAATACTTTATTGTATTCTATATTAAGTCTCACAATAGTGAAAGAACAAATAAATTGAAGTTTCTTTTTCCAATTTCTTCTGGGCCGGATTGACAAACCCTCTTAATATAGCAGCAGACTTTTCTTTCAGTACCGGAAAATAAATTAAATCTCTAATTCTACGAGTAAAATTTAACATGAAATCACAGAGAACTGAAAAATGAATAAATCTCGGAATCTAAGTAAATATATAGTTAAAAGTGGACTGAGAAATTAATTTATCTCAGAAATATTTGGCTTTTTCCAACAGAAACAATTGAAAACCCGTTCTAATCAGAATAAACGAATTATCTGTAGAAGAATGTCTTCCCTGCACATTATATCGTGTCAAACGACAGGATTCTCTTCAATTTTATTTGCAGTTTATTTACCAACAGGCAATTTGTGCTCAAAGGAATCTACAGTTCAATTCATGCGCTAGCCAGGGCTTTAAAAGTTGGGGTTTAGGGTTGCTGCACGCATTAGGGTATAGGGTTTTGGGTTGCAACATACATTACTGTAGTCATGTTAAATCAACAAGTTACAGTATTGCTATCAAAACAAAACACTGGCAGACAAAATTCGTTTCTTCACATCAACACATAATTTGGTGAGCGTTTAAAGAAGAGAAAGGGGTCGGTGAAAGAAGGATTAATTGTAGCATTATTCCGAAATATAATGAAACGCAACAAAAAGTCCTACATACATTGAGTTCGTCTCTACTTCTTAATTAATTGACCTAGTTGCTTTCGATCTGAACTCATGACCCTTGCAAAAGAAAGCTTTAATCACAGTAAACTTTTAATGGAAGCATCTTACCTGATTTTTCCAAACGCAAAAGTTCTTCCTATGAATATATGACGAATCTACTGCGCAAACGGGCAGAATACGCATGTATAGCAGGCTGCAGGTAGGCATGTAAAAACCAGAAGTTTGTAGGAACCAATCCTTTATTATCAAAATTTATTTTCAACACATGAGCAATACGGTTGAAGAAGAGAACATCTGCTCTACACTAGAGTTAAGAACACGGCTTATACTGCACATATACAATTATGTAATAGTGGATACCTATCAGATAAAGTTGGACTAGCAGGCGGGAAAATATCTATTGTAAATCGCTGCCAGCCAGCTAGGTTCTCCACTTTCAGCTCAGAGAATAGATAGCTGGATGACAGATACAGTCCAATCCACTTTGGTCGATCCTCTAGTCTTATTTCTTCTGTTTAGCAGATAGATGGAGAGAGAACATAGTGCCCAGACAATCGCTAATTTCTATGGGTTCAGTTTGCATCGGTGAGGTGGTCACGGATACACGGTTCTTAGATAATGCATGTGTGGCGCACATGGAACAGAGGAAAACCAATCCGGTAGACCTCCATCAATCGGTACTTTCCATTCAATGTAACATCAAATTGTAAGTAGGTAGACACCGGTCCAAGCCTTTGCAGATGAGGCCATTTGTAACATGTTGCCTATGCAGACTACAGGTACTATAAATTTTGACGTTTGATAAATATTAGTAGACGTCAAATTGACGGTTTAAAAATTTTGGAGGACATAGATGTTGACGTATTAAAAAAATTTCCACCTACACGTGAAAAAAACGTTCTGTGGAATGTCAAATTCGAGGCCTGGTCATCAATGAGCAATCTAAAACTAATAAATGCTGCTTTGGTATTTGTAAAATAATTAAAGTGTACCATTTTTAACTATGTGGCAATTTTAGATTTTTTTCAAATAAAATATTTTTAAAATATTTTTTTTTAACTAATTGTCACATCTAACCATAGTTATTTAGTCAAATCAAAGCTTGCAACCAATTATAAAATAGTAATTTCTAATTTCAAAACTAAAAAACATATTTTATTATTAAAAAAAAATAATATTAATAATTAATTTTAACAAAACATTATAAAGTAACTATAAAATTGCTAAAGTTAATAAAAAGTCAATATAATTTTGGCAATTGATCCATTGCTATAATCCCTACCTTGAATCCCTACCTTGAGATAATCCCTGCCTTGGGAGGGACAATAAATTTGGTGAAGATGCTGCTTCACGGATTTGTAGGTATAGTAACATTAGAAATCGTGAATTCTGTATAAATCGAGATTCTTATGCTCAATTGAAATGTTATAATAAAATTTAGCTAATTTATTAACACAGTCCAGAATTTACACATATTTTTGGCAAAGAGTAACGTCCTCGTGAATTGTAATCCCAAAATAGTTTTAATAACACCAACGAGAGTTAATGCACCTCGCTTATTCCCCAATCACAAAATTGGAAGTCAAGGAATAATGTGAACCCTCACGAGAGTTGATGGATCACACTTATTCCAATAAAAATTTTGCAAGTCAAGGAACAATGTGAACCCATTGAGAGTTGGGGAAACTCCCTTCTTATTAGAGTCTTGGTCGTAGTGTAACAAATCAGTAGTTTGACCACTAAACAAAAACCATTCATATGTTTTATTTATTTTTTTCTTTGAATATAAATATAAATTATTAATTCAACTATTATAAAATTAAAATTTATAAAACTAATTGGAGCAAAATCCTTTTACTAATATAATTTGATATATTTGGTTATATATAAAAACGATTAAAATTTATACAACTAATTTGGAGCAAAATCCTTTTAATAATATAATTTGATATATTTGGTTATATATAAAAATGATATAGGATATAATATCTTTGGTTTTGTGTCTCTGTATGGAAAAGGAGATGGCTTAATTACATTTCACTCCAACTTTGAGTGATTAATTGTTGTAATTGGTTTTATGTTATTGATTAGTTGTTATGTTATTATTGATTGCAAGTAATTATAAGTTTATATCATATTTTGCAAGAAGTTATAAGATTGGAAAATAAATGAAATTGATGGTTTATCAAAAAAGGTTTAACTTTTGGATCATGATAAATGGATTGTTATAGATGACCAAAATGGAATATTAAGAGAATCCTTCTATCACTAATCAACATGGTGTGAAATTGGTTAGAGGTTGCTAATTATCTAAGTAATCAAGATGGTTGGAAGGATTAGGATGCATGAGGGGTGGTTGTTTTTCTATATCAACTATATCCATAACATGGCTTTATCTATCCTTTTGAGTATGTTTTTGTGAGTTACTTCGATGATTTTTAGGTGACTAATCATGAGCAAATCAATAAGGTAATTCTATTTATGTGTTTATTATGATGATGATTTGTGAGATTTTTTTTCTCTCTCTAATGAAATTTAAAATTAAGTGGCTATCCTCTAAGTCTCTTGAGGATAGTGAGCCTTGAACATCTTAAATGTAAATTAAAACTCATAAAATATAATTTACAAAGACTTCAACTCTACTTCTGTATTCTTCATTCGTGCTAAATGACATTTATATAAATGTTTATATAATTTAAAGCTAAATATTCAACAAATTGTTTTTACAACCTCTACCATGTCATGTCAAGAATGAACTCTCCCATGTCATGGTAAAAACCTCTGCCATGTCATGTCAAGAATGAACTCTCCCATGCCATGTTAACAATGGCATGAATGGAAGCTCTTTTTATTGGTCTCGGTTTAATAGGTGGTTTGGGAGCGGAATAGACACAATTTGTCTTAGGTTTAAATTATTTGGGCATTATACTTTTTGAGAAGAATGATAGTATGGGAGTGGAATAAATCTGATAGAGAGATTAGTGCAAATTGTGGTTATGAGACAACCTTTTGAACATCTATCGAGTGTAGTATGAAGTGGTGGTTTAAAAAGATTTGGAAATAGAATATGCCACATAAATCAAATGTTATATTTGGTTTTATTTAGAGAACAGGTTTTGACATGGAACAACTGAAATAAAATAGGTTTTACTAGCTCAAATATATGTCATTTGCAAACAAATGGATATGAGTGTATTAATAACCTTTTTGTAGATTGTTTTTTCTTTTGTTATGTTTGGGTTGCGGTGCTTTTAGAAAAACACCTTCATGGTGTGTAGAACGAGTTAACTTTTGAGGAAAATCCGAGATTGTAGGTACTTCAACAACCTCATCACAAAGAACTTTTCTCCTTTGTGTATTGAGGCATATCTAAGACTAGGAACCTCTATAACATTAAATATGTCCACCCATATGTGTTGAAAATTTTGTGTCATTTTGAAGAATATCATAAGACATTGGGTTTAAAGACTCATTTCATGGTAGAGCCAGTTTTTTGTTGTTGTGGGTATACTTGGTTTCTTTGATGGTGTAGCTACCTCTAGTAAGTGTGGTTGTGGTATGGTGATCAAAGTCTTTGAAAGACTGAATCCATACTATGAATGGGTGTTGGTATTGGATCCAATACTAAGGCAGAGCCCTTAGTCTTGTGGGAAATAATTTTGTTTACTCACTTTAGGAATTTTACTTCACTTCGGGTCTATGAGGATTCACTTCGAGTCTATAGGGATTCCAAAATTATAGTAGATTGGGCTAATGAAATTGGTTTTCTTCATATGGTTGTTTTATCACTATCCTCAAGATACGATCATCCTATCTCACTTGGTCATCTTTAACATGTACCTTCAAACATGTACCTTCAGTCCAAGTCCAGGTACATGTTCATGTTTTTTAAGCTCAGGCATCTCACTGTCGTCCAGACAAGATCATCCTGAAAATAGATTCCTGAAAATGAAGCTCGCTTAGATTTTATTATTGACGCCAAATAAATACTTGAAAGTCAAGCTCGATCTTCAAAGTCAATATCGATTAGATTTTATTATTGACGCCAAATAAATACTTGAAAGTCAAGCTCGATCTTCAAAGTCAATATCGATTAGATTTTATTATTGACGCCAAATAAATACTTGAAAGTCAAATAAATACGCCAAAGAAGCTATGCAGCACGCGATTACTTCAAAGGCACGCGATTAGAAGTCACACATTGAACAAATCAAAGCAGAAAGTCACACATTGAACAAATCAAAGCAGAAAAGTGAGAGCGAAAAGGCCTTCTCATGATAAATACGCGTACTCGCTCCAGATTTGCATATTGCCTGGCGGATTGAACTCGGCATTCATCTAGGTCTCGCATTAATTCTGCAACCTCTTCTTTTCTTTTCTGAGTTCTATTTCATACAAGGAAATAAATGGGCAGACATTTGAGGTCCACCATGTCTATAATGATACTCATAATCTGTACTCTTTTTATTTGGGATCTCATACGTCCCTCAGAATCTCGTTACCTGGGTAAACACCAACTGCTAATTCACTTACTCTTCATTTGGGAGCTTTTGTTTTCAGTAATTTGTGTCTGCTTTAATTGAGTTTTCTAACGGATAGTTGTGTGTATTATTTGCCACAGTCGACACTGTGAAAGAGCCGTTAATACAGCAGGTAC
Source organism: Pseudotsuga menziesii (assembly GCA_001517045.1). Classification (NCBI taxonomy): domain Eukaryota; kingdom Viridiplantae; phylum Streptophyta; class Pinopsida; order Pinales; family Pinaceae; genus Pseudotsuga; species Pseudotsuga menziesii. Next base: position 143,334 of record LPNX011044285.1, on the reverse strand, counting down.
CGAATTCTTCCACAGCTCTCCTCTGTTCAATTATGAAGTATCTCGTCCTTGTTGTAGTTAATTATTATATGAATAGAGTCTGATGGATATACAAATTAAAACTACAGGGTGGCGCAAGAACAGTACTCCATGATACAAAGCTGAAACAAATGGATCGATTGTTATTCGTGTCCCTTCAGAAAGGAGGCCCAAGCCTTCGCGCTCCCGGTGTTGGGTCGTGATAGCCAAGAAATGATTGCATAATAAGTAAAGACAAGCTTGAGTTTGGGGTAAAGGATCCTAAAGTAAATGAAGTAAACCAAAAGTGATGCCGGTGCATTTGCAGGGTTATACAATATACATTTGTTCTTTGTTCTTTGTGTCCATATTTAAATCACTGTAATCTTTATTATTATTAGCCGATGTTGCCTGTATTTAGCTATTATCTGCGCCTCTTATTCATATGTACTTATTATAGATCCCAAGAATATATAATAAGTGTAAAGACATGACTAAAGTAAGATTATTGAAAGAATTTTTCTCCATTTTAGTGATTGTTATAATTCAACATTTCAACGAATGTGAATCGGGAATCGGAGCAAGTCCTTATTAATTTCAATTTAATGGATATATATTTTCCACAACTAGAGGGTACTATAAATAATTGTATTTTTTACAATAAACATAAGCAAGCTCTCAACCTCAACAAATTGGTAGACTTGTAATTAAGCTCAACTTTTGTGTTTTATAATTGTCTCATTTATGGTTCATCATTATTTCACCCTACCTTATAATTGTCTCTTGTTTCCTTGGTTCATCATTATTTCACCTTATAGCTTTTCATTTACTTGAAAACAAGTCATCTAGATCTATTTATGGGTTATTGCACCAAAAAGTGATCTAGATCCATAGGATTTTGATAAGAGTGGAAATATAATCCCTTATAAAAACCTAACGAGTCATTTCAAGTGACATGGTTTTCCTTCAATAAGTATTCCCTAAAACATTCTACTATCAAATTTGAGGTCAAATGAAATAACCTTGTTTTTCTTAAATATGAAGTGATTTCAACTTACATGGTTTCCCTTGACTAACTCTACCCTTAAAATATACACTACAAAAATGAGACTGATTTATGTTAATAAGAGCCACAAGGTTGCAATGTCCCTGCTACATGATAAATTGGGATTGGGATTTGTAAATAGACACATTGATCTTGAAGGGATTAAAGCTAGAATTGTTGCTCAATCCACCATAAATTCATACATGAAGAGACCATGTCCCTCACAGAATTAAGCACAATCAAATAATATCTAAAGTAGCAGAAATCAAGCTCTGCGAGATCAACATTAATTATAACCAAATACATTTTTTCCCGATTACTTGTATGCTTTCTAAAATTGAAAATTTTAAAGGAAATGGCATATCTCACATGCGTTGTTTCTTTTTTAAGAAAATATTATTTATGTTCATTTTTGCATATGTCAATGGAAACCATGGACATTTGGGAGTTTTGTACCCTAAACCTATATAGTTTCTTGAAAATAAGATATATAAAACAATGAATTAACATCAAATAAAAATACTTCAAAGATGCATTTTAACCAACCAGATACAACCACTTCACTTGTGTTAGGTGTGTCAAGTTTCAAGATTTTGAAGAGACATGATATTCAAATATTGTTTTCCTCATCCTCATTTGTAATGTAGATCTCAAATCAAATTTTATGCAGATTAATAGTAGGTAAAAACCATGCCGGGTTAGGGACATGAGGGTGAGATCACAACTTTCATGACAAAGTTCAAAACGTTAAGGATTGTGTTATAGTGCTCCAAAAATGTAATGTAATGTATGGATTAAGGATCCATCATCGAAATGCCCACCCAAAGGTTTTATATTGTAATGTGTGTTATGGTGCAACCATGGTAAATACCAATTCTAGTACTTGCTCAACATTCTAAATCTAATCAATTTGTGAGTGTGGGAGTGTGCACAAGTCTATAACACAAGTTATTAAGCCCTAAATGTTGGTCACATTATCCCTATAGTGTGGAACTTTACCCCCTATATGGTGGTGTATTACATATTATTGGTGTAGGCTTGGGTCTATTAGTTGTTATTATACACCTATGTCTCCTATATATAGGAAGGAGATACTTTCATGTTAGTAAGCATTGTATATTGTGTTGTCTTGGGTACACAGTACATTGTGTATGGAGGTTCCTCCATCAAAGAGGATTGATATTCATCTATTTCTTCATTATTAAGGCTTGGATTAATTCCTTCTTCTCTATTTCTGCTATTTTTGTGCTATTTATGGGACTTGGTTGCATAACACAAGTGCACATGGATATATAGTAACCACATCCTAACACACTAACATAAAAGAAACATGCACAAAAACCTCCATTCATGGATAACTTTTAATTTACAAGTAACCTTTGCAAAAGCCCTTGTGACCATTAGTAGAGGATTTTATAAAGGTAATTTCAATCGTTTTGGTCAATCTTGTATGCGTATTCTTTTTTGTATCCATACAAATAATTGAAAACAATAGTCATTGTCATAGAATTAGACTAATAACAAAGAAAAAATGAGGAATTAAAAAAATATGAAAAATAAAGAGTTGCCTTTAGTAACCATTGACCAAAGATGAAGTAAAACTCATAATTGAAAGTGTGACCTCTAAACCATTCCTATGATTACACTTCAACATCAATATTTCTATATTACTCATAAACTACAACTTTTTAAAATGCTAAAAGTATAGTCGTTATGAAGAACATGACCAAAATTAAATCATTCATTGAGAGTAACAAGGTGTTTTACAACCAAATATGGGGGAGACTTCCTTTACCCGGTTGTGGAACCATGTTTCTATAGTGTTTTGACAAGTTTCTATCTTTAGATAGCTTGCCTTTAACATTAAGTGCGGAAAATCCAATCTAATGCTTTCTCTTCATGGCTTCTTATACATCTTCAAGGAGGATGTTGTGCACAAAGCCAACCTTATGTTGACCCTCTCACTTCTTTTCAGCTATGATCAACCATGATTTCGATTTGGATGTCATGAGTATATATAGATAGAAGTGTGGTGACATAATATGGTAAATAATTAATTTGATAATCTGCATGTGATAAATAAGTAAATAAATAATGTTATATTTTATTACTTTCACCTAAAACTAAAAAAAATAAGATAGATAAAAATGCATAAATAATATATACGAATTTCAATTTTTTTTAGTTATTCAAATTTTAAAAGATTGAAAATAAATCTATGAAATAGAGCTTTATACATGTGATGAAAACCATTTACAAGGTTGATAAACATTTAATTATTTATAGTTATAAAACTATTAAATGGAATGATAAAAATATTTAGATTAATTATTTAAAAAGGGGAGATAATTTTTTTTTTTTGTAATTTCTTTAACCATTGTGATAAATTAAAAACAAAATTTAATTAATAATTGTGTTATATATGTTATCATATATATGATCTTTTTAAGTATTTAGAATCTTTAAAATTTAAAAGAAAAAAGAAAATTAATGATTATTGTAAAACAAAATGAGAAAGTTTTAATGTGAAGACAAATTTAATGTCAAAACTAAATAAATATAAAGAAGCAAGAAAACAAAAAATACTATTATGGAACAAAATTGTAATATAAAATTTTGAAACTAAATTTATGGAAAGAAAAGAGAAATATGTGAGAAAAGAAAACAATATTAATGTAAATTACAAACTATATATTTTGAATATTATATTGTTTGGATACATTAATCTATATGCAACTTAAAGCAAAGGAGCCAACTTCCATCTTAAGAAAGACAATGGTAATGGAAAAACCACATTGTACAAAAGATGAATGACTAGTAATGATAGATGAAGAATTAAGATAACATCGCGGCAAACATTTTTATACGAGAATTACATAATAGATTAGATATCCTCATTTTTCAATGCTCAAAATTGGATTTTGTGCGTTTGGCCTCCACCCACAAAGAATGCAAAATTGGCATTAGGTTTTTCTAATGAGAAAGAACATGAAGAGGGTCACTAACTTTCAAAGTTTAATGGAATTCAAGATTTCATGCAAGTTTAGCTATGGAATGTGATAAAATTGGGGAATGTTGTGGTGTGTAGGGTTTTAACCCTTTCTTTTGTATCCTTCAAGTTTGTTTCATTTTTTTCTATTTTTTATCTTTTATTTTATCCCTTAAAGTATATGTAAACATTCAAGCTTGAGTTGAGGTAGTGGCCCCATCTTTCATCCTATATTTTATGACTATCATTCAAAAATTGGAATTAAATTGAATTAATAGTAAGGCCATCCTCTACACCCAAATTGTTGGCTTAAGTAAAGGTCGCAGAGAACCCATCAGCCACGCCCAAACTTTTGGCTTAAGTCAAGTTCATAGAGAGCTCATTCTACTAACTTCCAAAGTCTTTTTTAATCCTTATAAACTTGTACCCTTCACCACATCCCCACACTTCTTATGTTCGTATTTTTAGGGTGGAGGGTGGAGCCATACCCACTTTTTTTTTTACATTCCATCATCCACACCAAAGTATTTCTCCTTCATCCACCCTTGGACACCCTTATTCCCCTTTCTTCAAACCCTTATTTTATTGGCTTCCACACTCCACTTTCCTTCAAGATAAAGGGTGAAGGCATCCTTTGTATTCCCATCCATGCATTTCATTTGTCTTATGCTCTATTCACCTGTGTTTGTAGTTTGTATTCCCATCCATCAATTTCCTTTGTCTCATGCTCTATTGACCTCCCTTCGTAGTTTTCCTTGCTAGACCACGTCTAAGTTTATTTAGGGAAAAGGGTGGGGGTATCTTCCACTTCCCCTTCAATGGACACTCCTCCACCCCCATGCTTTTATACATTTTGTTATCTCCTTCCCCTTTGTGTTTCACTTTCCACTTGGGTTGGAGGGTGGAGGTAATCAACCTCCATCTTTCAATCACTTACCTAGACACCATTTTGCCTCCACCCCATGCTTCTATTCTCCATTACCTTTGTTTTAATCACATTCAACTCTCCTTGCTCCTATGCATTTCTTATATTTCTTTCACTAATGTAGAGGATAAATGTATTCAATAATCTCATTTCAATTGTTTTCCTCCATGCCACATTCAATGCTTTCAATATCTCGACTTCAACATACAAGTGGTTGTCGATGGCTAAGTGACAAGTGACAGCCATTCAATGACATGGTAAAAAAATGGAAATGATGGAAATTGTGTCTAAGGTATTTGTGGGCATAGGGTGAAAGATAGATGGAAGGTAGGTGGTGACCAAGGTGTGAGTTGGCACATGAGTACAACATGTGGGCCCAAAATTAAGCAAAGGACTTAGACGAATATGTGCATTGAAGAAAACTACACTTTATCACACAATATAATGCGAAGGTGTTCTGACATATAAACACTAAATAGATTGTCCACCTAATCCATGTGAGATAAACATTGAAGTGCAAAATTCAAAAATTGAGGATGAATGGGATAGGATCTATTAATGATTGAATATTGGACTTACAAAGTTTGTATCTTGCGCTACACATGGTCAAATAAAGCATATGAGGACTTATTGGAGCATTAATGATTTTAGGTATGCGATGACATGGTCCATTCAACAAATTTTTCATTGCATGTGGGGTCCACCTTGGATTCAAAATAACATGTCTCCTTTAAATAGAAAATTCAAAATTTTAAATGTTTCAAACGTCGGTTCTCTCCTTTATCTAAGAAATGATTGAAAATAAAATTACAATCATATGTATTTCATTAGGAATCCATATTATTTCATATACTCGATGACCAATCAGTCACCGTGGAGGTTCAATTATCTAATTTACAAAGGAATTTTCGAGGGTCATACTATTCCATCTGCCTCTCTAAATTTATTAGTACATATATCTACAAAATAACTGAGGTTATACAATACAATTTTGACCGTTGAAAGGAAAAATGTGACATGTGCCTTGCATTACTTGCCTCATTTTTTTACATGATCACTCATGCTAGAGTCTTCCTTTTGTGCTTCCTCCATCGAAAATTCTTCTTTGAAAGATTCTTCCTCTATTCATAAATATCTACTTCATGTGAGTCTTCCTTTTGTGCTTTCTCCATTGAAAATTCATCATCAAAAGAAGGTTCCTCCAGTTGTAAATAGCTGTCTATAATTTGTGGTCCACTAATGTTATTTACATGGAAATTCAAATTTGCATCGCTATGGATTGAAGATCTCTCATTAATTCATACTAATGTGGTTTGTATTGTTACTATTGTAATGTTATTACAGAAGAAAAGAATACAAAATCATGGATTAACACTCATTCTAATGAGGTTTATATTGTAATATTTACAAAAGAAAATAATATTGTACCATTTTTTGTTCTTTTTGGTTGGATAACATGATGTCACTGGGTTACAATTACAAAAATACTTTCTTAGTAACCTTTAAAAACTGCAAGGATTTGACCAAATTTGGATCAAATTATCTGAAATGAAATGAAATTTAATAGACCACATTTTTTTACCATCTTTTGCTCAAAGTACCTGGAATGAAATGAAAATTATTAGGTTACATTTAAAATGCCATATAGATCCAAGTACCATAGGTTGATTTGTTTTGCAATTAAGGATAAAGGACATGTTGATATCTTATGCAAATAAGGGAAAGCATATTTAGGATATTTTAGAAGTTCACCGGTATATTGTGATTGGTCATATAGTTGCAAACATAGTTCCCTATACAATTTTAGTGAATGATCCTTCCTCTCAATAATCAAATTTTTGAAAACAGGGGTATCAAGAAATATAAATGAATTGTATTCCAGAGTAAAATGACATATGAAGTACTTGAGAAAACTCCATTTTATCTTGCCAAATAGTTAGTCTTTAATTGTGGCAATGCAGCAAGTGCAACAATGGACTAAGGATATAATAGGGAAAATGATAGCTTGGTTAACTATAAGGAGAACATTACACATGACTCTTCTATATAAATGCACCATAAAGAGATGCTAAGAAAGTTGGAATGGAAAAACACACTAGCTGCTCATGCGTTGAAGTAAAAAAACCTCCCTGTGTTAATATAAGATATGCTTGCAACTACATCTTGGGAAGCCTCATATTACAACTCCTATGTCTATATATTTACAAATCACTGATAATGGTTGAGCCAGACTCACCAATCTCTAAAGGCGAATTCTGTCATAGGAATAGTTCTACAAGCCTCCAGAATCTGGTGCTCAAGGTGTGAATTACCAGACAAGCCATACCATCAAATAAGAGTGAATTATAGCCCAATATCAAGTCCTTCCAAGCAGTAATATTTACAGGATTACATATATATTGCATTTTGTGCATGAATAGATATTAACTATGCATCTTCTCCAAAAGTGTCTCTAAAAGGAACCATTAGATTTTGTACCATAAAAGGAATTTCATGTGGTTATTTTATTGTTACTGACCATTGTGATGAACATCACACTCGAGAAAATATGGTTACCTAAAATAGAGTCTCAGGCTTTTCCTTAACAAGGTAATACTCTTGTTTCAGTTGCTCCAGACATTGGAGGCATCTACAAGAAAAAGAAAATATAGGACTACTATTAAGTTAAAGCTATCAAAATCCTCTACAGACAAAATAGACTAAATATAAAATTACTTTCAATATCTAAGATAAAGTGGGATTACTAGCACCATTATATGAATTTATTTCATACCAACACTAATATAAATCAAGCTAAGGACTACAAGGAAATCTACAATATTAATTTTCAAAAAGGCTTCAACTCCTACAAGCTAGGAAAATGTCTTGTATTAGGAGAGAAATGCAATTACCTTTCTCTGTTTCTTTGTTCACAAAATCTACGAAATGATACACATTCATTTTTCACTCAGTGTGCTCCTAAACAAGGCAAGTAAGTTCATTTATCATCTTGACCAATAAACATTACTGGACAGAAAAGACATGGTTAGTTATAATTTGCAAAAGAAACCACAATAAGAAGATTAAAAAAAACTAGTCACAAGAGCCAAGCTAAAATTCTTATCCAGATACATCTTGTTTTCTTCACTTAGATAACTTGAGCTCCAAATTAGGAAATTAAGGCCTTTGGAAAAAATTTTGAAAGCAGGATTTGCATGCTACGGTGTACTCTGATAAACAGTACCATCGAAATTCAGTCAAAGCAAAAAAAATACTTCTAAAAAACAATGGAATAAAAAAAATGAGTAAATGCTCTCAATCTCTAGTAATAGAGCTTCAGACTTGAACATAATTAACAAAACTTTAAAAGGCCTGGTGTTCAACAAAATATGGTTAGCTCAGATCTAATTTGCAGGGTATCATACCTACAAAGTACAAACTTCACGCGAGTAATGTACAAATAGAAATGGCAACAAAACCTTGAGTGGCAGTCAAATTTACCTCTTTCCAGCATTATAAAAAATTTCCCTTCTCATTAAGAAAAAATTAAACAAAAACCATTGTAAGACAAAACACACATCCAGTTTGCTACAACCACAGCAAGGCTCCTCGTGGAATCAATAATAAAGAAGAAGGAAGAATGGATAAACCGTTAAACCGATGTCCAAGGTGATTGATGCATTCTTCAATTTGCTTAATGTACGAAACAACCCCTTTCAAACAGCTCTGCTAGATCCTTTCAAGGAAGGTGATTTATGAAGTGCCCTAGATCAACATGACCGCTATGAAGATAATAATAAACAGAGACCATGATAACAGAAGCTAGCCTCCCAAGCTATAATGGGAACAAAGTGTATATACTAAAGAGTCTACAATTTCAGTTTAATTCACCATAAGTTGTCCAGGACACAGCAAATTGGAGAAGCTCATGTCAATTCTCTAGGGTGTAAGTGGCAGTGTTGTCATTCTCAACTATTATCAAAGAAATGCCATTTACTAATGCAGAAAAACAACGTTCAGTTTCCTTATAAGATTTTCATTTTAACAGCTTTCAGTTTTGTTGTAAGATTTTTGTTTGAAAAAGGCAAGAGGTTCGCTTGTAAGATTTTTGCAAAAAAACAACTTTCAGTTTCATTATAAAATTTTCGTTTTAACCGCTTTCAGTTTCATTGTAAAATTTTCGTTTGACAAAGGTAAGCGGTTCACTTGTAAGATTTCCATTGAAAAAGGTAAATAGGTTCACTTTAATAGTCTATCCCTATAAACATCTTTTGCTTTTTCCCATTAGCAAAACAAAGATACATTTAGTTTTTTCTTGTTTACTTGAAACATGGGTAAGAGGCTCACTTAATTCATTCATGAACATTTGACTAATTCAAATCCTACCACATATACCAAATTACCTGCGCACACGTACCTAGTTACCAAATGAGGTACACCAAATACTCAAGTGAGACACGTTTACTAAAGAACCCAGTTGCAAATGTAAGAAAACATTAATAATACACCCAAAAAGGTAAGAAAACATATTTTCTTGTAAGAAAAATCCTTATTGCAAGTGAGACGGGATTACTATAAGAAATTTCCCCCAACTCAGGAGTCTCTTCCATCCCTTTTTCTTAATCTGGTAGCTAATATAAGCAATTTCCCCCAACTCAACTTGTTGAACAACTGAAGCTAGAATGAGGAACAAATGGATGCACTTTCAAAGAAACACTATGCTAATAGGAAATGATGGGTACAAAGATGAGAAACAACCTCAATACTGCAAGGAAAACGAAGGAGTCACAAAAATAAAAAAATGCAGACAAGCCAAAAAAATTGCCAATTTATTCCAAAAACAACCTTTGCATCAAAAAATACCACAGGAATGAATGCCTTAGATTAGTTTTCCCATTCTTGGGCCATTTATTCTTTCGTTTTTATTTTACAAAATCTGCTCTATACATATATAAAGCATGAACATTTATGTATACATATCTATATATACCGTTAGTGTTAGTGAGTCAGTGTAATCTGCAGTGAAGACTACTACAATAGATCATCATTGTGGCTTCATTTATGGACAAAAAAATGAAGGAAACATGGAAGTTGATGGACATGAATAGGATGAATAAAAACCTACAAATTAACGACAATTGATTTCTAATTTATATTGCTTACCAATGAAGCTATCACTCTTTGGAGTATGTAAGATTACGAGAGAAGAGAAACCAAAGATACAAATTCTACAGTGATCTGTCCTTTTGACCTTGTGTTGATAACAAAGTGCTTTGGATTTTTTTTTAGAAACTCAAGAAGCCCAACCCACAACCTTCTTTTACTTTCAGCAGTAGTTTAGACATTTGATGTCAAAAACTTTCTTATCATATTTTGATGCCAAATGCCACTATAAAGCTCAAGAAGCTGCAAAAATAATGAAAAAATATTATTGAGCTTTAATTTGAAATACTTGAATTTGTTCAATGTTGCTATACATAATCTTATTGCTATGCATTATCACTGATAATCCAAAACCAACAAAATGAATCAGCCTGCATAATCAAATCACATGTTACACATAAAAATCTTAGCTTAAGATTAATGATACTCCCAACTGTGGTTGCCTTATTTCATCCACCTACATGTCCACACACAAGATTTTAATTAATAGAATTGAATGTATGATATTAGCAAAATAATTCTATGGCCAAAGAAATATGGTTACCTATATCATGATACTAAAGATAAAATCGAATGCTTTTGTTGTTGCGTGTATTAAGAAATACCAAAAAAAGTCACACCAGATAGTCAAGAAAATGGTCACCGTAGGATTAGACGAGTTACTATTACAGTAACACAAACAAGGATATCATTATTAGCAGCGTTTGGCAAAGATATACAGCTAAATGTTGTTGTTTTTTCCATCAGACCAGATTGATTCATAGGTAACAAGTAAGTAGAGAAAACTGAAAAAGAATTTACTATTGTGCCTTTCATAAAGCAGTAGCTTTTGGTCCTTATACTCATCTACATGTAGTCTACATGCTATAGCATCTTTACAGTAGCAAGCACCTTTTGACCCTTAATATTAAGAGGAAATCTAATAATTTTACAGAGATGAATTCTAACCACTCTACATGCAGAGGGCATCTAACAATTCATAATTTTCTTAACTCTAAGAATTCTACAGGGATGAAATCTAGGCATTCTACATGGAGAGCAAGTCTAAAAATTCATATTTTGGCTAATATTAATTCATTATACCTTGTAAACTGCATTTACATGTAGACAAAATTGGAGTCACAAGAAACTATGTTTGGCAATGTCATGATATTGAAGCAGTATTTAACCACTATATCATCTCAACCTCATAGGGTTTTCCTTGGGATTGCTTCCTCCAAAAGATATGTGGATTCATATTATTGAAAAATCTGAGTTTCAGCAACATTCCTACTATTTTAAGTTGTTTACTAGTCATTTTAAGCACATATAGAATTGGTTCCAAACAACGCTGATGCCATTTCAGAGTTTGAGCATTCAGCTTGGTCATTATAATAATTGTTTTTAACCCTTTATAATGTTTCTTTACATTGTTTGTGTGCATATGTATCTCATTCCCTCTACAGTTTCATCTCCAATACACTTCCATTTTTAACAATCTAGAGGGTGTCCTTGCCTCACATAAAAATAAAATAAAATAACACAAAACAACAGGCTTCATCGAACACTTATATATGTGAGAGAAAGAAGGTGGTCCATCATCCTCCATGTATCCCCTTTTGGATCTAAATAGATTAATCATTAAACAATGATATTAGATAGTTTATAATTCACATTTCATGTCTTCAGCACACCATTAATTAACAACCTCAAAGAAAAAGTAAGGAGCCACATGCCAACTATAACCTTTGCATTTAAAGCAAAAGTGACAATGAGCTTGCTCAATTGGAAATACAACTATAATCACATGATATCTAAATACAACAACAATATATATTTGAAGACTTTACTACATAAAAAGATCCATACCACATAAAAAAACATTAAAAAACTCAAACCACATAAAAACACATTAATGAAGCTAGCTACTTCAGATAGTAGGCATATTTCTTTTCAGGATAGAGTTAGAGTTTACAGCGAGTCAATCAAACAATTCTCCAATATGAAACAAATTAATGCAAAACATTTACAAGAAAAATAGGGATTTTGCATTCAACGATATGTCCATCATTTAGACATCAAATTAGACAGTACAAGCTCATGTGAAAACCAAATACTGAAATGAAATAAACAGACAACAAGCAAAAGTATTGAGATTTTTTCAATTTATGTAAGAGAAGCCCTTTACCATCAAAGAAAACTCATGAAGCCCAAAACACCTCTTAAAAAGCATTAATAAGAAACATTTGATAAAATTAAAATTCTCTTAATGGATATTCCTTCTACTATTTTCCTAACCCTAATGCCTGAATATTGGGGGTACTAAAGTAAAATGATCAAATCAAATCAATAGAACGCACTGTGTTTGGATTAAAGAACTAAAAGATCAAACCATTTAACCAATGGCCTGGAAAGCATGCATTACAGTGCTAGTAAAATGGACAACATGGCTTTTAAAGACATTTTGGAAAGGAAGATTGCATAGCACCAGACCATGATTTGATGCAAGAAATCCAACAATTTGTTGATAATGGATGATTCAAAACACTAGTGTGGAGTCTGCACTGCAACAAGACTATAATGGCAGTGGCATCAACCCTAAGCAGTAACACCACCTCTAAACTTTGAATACTGAACCTTTATTTCATCATCAAAATATTTTTCTTTTGTGTATTCAAGTTGTTCATATTACTAATATGAGGCCAGTCAAGTATTTGACATCACACTCTAGAAGTTTCTTGCCTCTCCATAAGGACTTGTCTTACCTTCCAAGTATTAACTCTAACCAGTGAGTTTAGGCAAGTCTACAATTCAAACAGCCTTAAGCTCAGCCACGTTGACTTACCAAGTTTCAACAAGCATTGCAACTTGCCACTATGATATGTTTACTACAATAAAATCAACACCCATCCTGGTACAAGACTGACTTTTCTCAAGGCATACAATAGTTAGATCAATGTGTTTTTTAACAGATTGTAAATAGAGAAGCAATGTGCATAATTTCAATTCACCAATATTGATAGAAGTAAATGGATAAGATTGGGCAGAGAGTGTGCATCCCCCAATGCACAATAGACCATCAGTTTTACAAGCATAGAATATAGGTTTGAACACATGTATTATATAGTTTAGGAAAGTCTACAATTCAAACAGACTTCATCTCAGCCACGTTGACTTACCAATTTTCAATAAGTGTTGCAACTTGCAACTATGATATGTTTATTACAATAAAATCAACACCCATCCTGGTACAGGACCGACTTTTCTCAAGGCATACAATAGTTAGACCAATGGTTTTTTAACATATTGTAAATAGAGAAGCAATGTGATTAATTTCAATGAACCAAGATTGACAGAAGTAATGGAGAAGACTGGGCAGAGAGTGTGCCATCCCCCAATGCATAATAGACCATCAGTTTGACAAGCATAGAATATAGGTTTGAACACATGTATTGTTCAACCAGGCTACATCCAGGAACCTTTCTGCACCCCACTTTAACATCTTAGGGTATGTTCACACCAGCCGAGAGTGGAGACGGACCATCTTCTTCCCAAAAAGGAAAAAAACTGCAGGTTCTGTTTATTACGTTAAGTAGAGAAAGTGGAGTGCTTCTTTCGTTGCACTTTTTATTATAAAATCCAAGGTAGACACCAGTTCCTCTTTAGGGATTTGGGGGGTTTCAATAGCTATCTTCTGTAGATACCACAATCAGAGATGCTTGGGTCTGTTCATTAGAGAAGTGGTTATATTTAGATGTCATTTTCTCCAGTGTCCATAACAATCATAGAGATTACATCTTTCTTCCCGCATGTCATGACTACAGAGATTTAAATTCCCAGTAGCCACTACTAAAAAATGGTCAAGGTCCATTAGGCATTGTACCTCAACACACTCCCCTCCAACTCATAGAGTGATACCATCTTTCTCTCTAGTACAAGCTTCCACCTAAGCTCCAGTTGCTAATATTTCCCCTAGCAGGAACTTTGAAAGGACTCCAGGATCACTCCCGAAGGGCCCAACGTCCTGACCATTCTCCAAGGGCATTATCAGAAAAGCTCTTCTAGAGTCAAGCATAGAATATAGGTTTGAACACATGTATTATATAGTTTAGGCAAGTCTACAATTAAAACAGACTTCAGCTTAGCCACGTTGACTTACCAATTTTCAACAAGTGTTTCAACTTGCAACTATGATATGTTTATTACAATAAAATCAACACCCATCCTGGCACAGGACTGAATTTTCTTGAGGCATACAATAGTTAGACCAATGGGTTTTTTAACAGATTGTAAATAGAGAAGCAATGTGCATAATTTCAATGCACCTAGATTGACAGAAGTAATGGAGAAGACGGGGAAGAGAGTGTGCATCCCCCAATGCACAGTAGACCATCAGTTTGACAAGCATAGAATATAGGTTTGAACACATGTATTGTTCAACTAGGCTACATCCAGGAACCCCTCTGCACCCCACTTTAACAGCTTAGGGTATGTTCACACCAGCCAAGAGTGGAGACAAACCATCTTCTTCCCAAAAAGGAAAAAATATGCAGGTTCTGTCTATTACGTTAAGTAGAGAAAGTGGAGTGCTTCCTTCGTTTCACTTTTTATTATAAAATCCAAGGTACACATCAGTTCCTCTTCAAGGATTTGGGGGGGTTCAATAGCTATCTTTTGTAGATACCACAATCAGAGGTGATTGGGCTTGTTCATCAGATAAGTGGTTAGATTTAGATGTCGTTTTCTCTAGTGCCCACAACAATCATAGAGAATACATCTTTCTTCTTGCATGTCATGACTACAGAGAGTTAAATTCCCAGCAGCTACTACTAAAAAATGGTCAAGGTCCATCAGGCATTGTACCTCAACACACTCCCCTCCAACTCATAGATAGATACTAGATTTCTCTCTAGTACCAGCTTCCACCTAATCTCCAGTTGCTAATCTTTCCCCTAGCAGGAACTTTGAAAGGACTCCAGGATCACTCCCGAAGGGCCCAATAGTCCTAACCATTCTCCAAGGGCATTATCAAAAAATTTCTTCATGTGGACTTTATCATTACTGGATTTGAGGATGATAGCAAGCGGCTGAAAAATTAACTAGTTAGATCATTGAACCCATCTAAAAGCCCTCAACAAACACACAACAAAATTTGTCAAGTAACTGGACACCATCTCCCAGTTGGCTATCCAGTCCTCGGACCTAAGAAAGAAAGCACTATTTCTATCCAAGCAAGCTCTGATCTTTAAGTTTACAGACCTCTGGCCTAAACCAAGATCCATGGAGAGCTATGAATAGCAGAACATTGGCCCCTAGAACAAAAGGACAAATGACCCCATTTGCTCATCGTCGTGTGTATCTTGACATTATAAGCTACCAATAAAGGCTATTGCTTTTGCACTAAATTTGGCATTTGTTGACATAATTGTATTACAAAATAGAGGAAGCTATAGTATTTGGCTAATAATTGTAATATTACATGCTTATAGTTTAGCAATTAAATCACTGCACAGAGGGGGTCCCTTATCCCACAAACAAGGGGGTCTCATACACCAATTGGTGTCTCACTTGGCGGTGACCTTAAATATATTATTATTATTATTATTATTATTATTATTATTATTCAAGGATTAAACGAGTAATCTTATGACCAAGCAAAGTCACCGGACACATCAAAAACCCCCCTCGTGTTTCGTAGGGTCGTGTCAGACATGAACATGACGTCAACAAATGTCTAACACGTGTTTTTTTGTGTCCTAGAATCAACACACAAAAAAACACGTGTTGACATAATGTCCTGAAATGTCAACAACATGGCCATTAAAAAAAAGGTTAGGACATGGAATTAAAAAAATTTCACGGAGAGATTGACCAAATACGAGCAAGGTAGGTTGAGGAAAAATAAATTGTGTAGGGTTTAGGGTTTTGTTTTGATGTACACGAGAGCAGTTTTCCAAAACACTCCGTTCTCTTATCTAGAGCAGGAAAACTGAAGAATTTTAACATAACTATTTGCAGTTTGTTGGGCTCAATTTTAAACTTTTTTTCCATCTATCTTAATACATTTATGCTATGTTTCTTGCTCTTTTTGGCTATGATTGTTGATAGTCTACTTAATGCAATTCATATTCCTGTACTTTATGTGAAATTCGCATATGGAGAGATTTCCCCTCTCTTTCTTTCATGACCTTTTTTTAATTCCCTGTCCTTATGGAGAAGATTGACTCTGTTTCTTTCATGACCTTTTTTTAATTCCGTGTCGGAATTACCATTGGCATTTCGACGTCTATGTAATACATTTTGATTTTGATGACTTGATGAGAAATATGATTTCGACATCTTGAGCTGTCATCTTTGTGTCTCATTGTGATTTGTGAATGGTAGTATGTGTAATGTGTATTGATTCTAATTAGTAATTTTATTGAATATTTGTAAATGTTCTAGTTTCTAAAAAAAATTGGATCTATATGTCTATATTTTTAATATATATAATTTTTAATATATATATATATATATATATATATATATATATATATATAATGTGTCCTCCATGTCCTAATTCCAGGGGTCACTGTGTCCATGTCGGACAATTGTATTTTTCTGTCCTTCGTGTCCCATGTCCTTGTGTCAGGTGACTTAGTGACCAAGTAGTTGTATTAGAGGGATTCCTATGCTACAATGTCCATATTGGTGACAAGCACTTAATTAGGATTACCTTTTATTAGTATGTATTCTTTATTTTCTACTTAACTCCATTGAAGGCATTGATATTTGTTATAGGTGTGTGGAAGGTATTTGTGTGACTGTTTGGCAGGTACATTGAAGGGCTCTCCCCGTTGGGACAACACTATTCCCGAAGAAGTTAAGAGATTGGACAAGGTGACAGTAGTCCAAGTCTCTCATGTGATTGCCATTCACTAGCAAGCTAAGCCTACTAGTTTGAATGGTAACCACGGGGGCTTCACTTGTTGACCAATATCCTATCACGTTAGTTCATATTGTGGGTTTTAAAATTATTAAAAATTGAACCAATATATTGAAGGTATTGGGGGGATGAGGGGTTTAAGGTGGGGGTGGGTAGGGTGGTTTATAAGGATTGAGGTATAAAAAGGGGTGGGGAGGAAGTTTTAAGTATTGGGAGGCGGTTTCAACAAAAAGAGTTTGGGTCAATATCTCTGGAAATTAAGGGTATTCTTTAATATCCCACGATCGCATGTGATATGTGAGAGGTTCACTAAGTGAATTCCCCATGACGGTAACCAGGGGAAATCACAGAGGAGCATAATTTAGCATGCACAAACTTTGAATTTTGTAAAGAGGTTTCCACTTGACAAACTATACATGTGCACAACAATATACCCATGTGCAAAAGTTTCATTTAAGCAAATTAAGTTTGGTATGACTATGGATAATGGATGAAATCTATACTAAGAATTATGTGTCTAGCTAAGAAGGAAATACTATTTGTCATAAATTGTAGATGAACATGGAAATATCAATAAGATTGCATTGCCACAATCTTATAATCTAGAACCAGAGTTTTGCAAATCTCAAGAATCGGTTATATTTTGGATAGTAGGAATGACACCATTTTCTCAAACACTTATTATAAATCCTGTTCTGTTACTTTATTCCATTATTTTATCGAACTGTTCACATGAACCCATTCATAGATTTTATCAAGCAACTCACATGTATCATCCAATTAAAAGATTATATCAACCAGTTTGCATATAGTGCATGTTAAATACTCATTCAATGATTTTGTCAAGTGTTGTAATCTCACAGATCACATAAGGTTATCAATAATACATACCAAAACATACATACATAACAGAGACAAGAGATAAGAACAAGTAGGTGAATTAACAGATTATATTAACATGAATGGGTGCATACAATATAGAAAACTGAACCGAGTTCTCTTCTGGCTCAACAGCCTAATATATATGATTACAAAACAGTTACAAAATAACTACCTGTCGGTTCGGTGAACCGACACGACCTTAGGCAGCCGACTTGATCTCTAGTTTAGTCGGCCAACTGACTTAATCGGCCGATCGAGTAAGTCGGCTATCGTTCAAGTCAACTTACCGACTTGCTCCTCCAACATCTCCCCCATGAACAAAACGTTTCTTTGTCCCGAAGAAATAGGGAGGTACAAAAATATTCCTGTCTATCTTAGTAGTCATTATGATGTGCTTGGTCTTCATGGGCTATGAAGTCTGATGGTCGGTCTTTTCTGTACACAGACTTCGACAATTGTTGGGGCTGTTACTGCTAGGTGATGTTGGAAATCTGTCCAACTTTGCAATATTTTTTGGATGTCGATGGTTAGTGTAGTCAGACTTGATAAGATTGACATCTTCTCTGAAATGGAGATTTCAGCTATTCTCTCCATGTCGGGACCCATAAACTGGTCCTTCTCCTCTGCAGTCTCTATAAGTCGTTTCATCTGTGGGAAGATGATGTCAACTTTTTCCAAGTTGGGGATAGATTGGTGCACCCACTGATGAGATTCTTGCTCGAGTTTCTGTAGGTTAGTTGTCTCTAGCACTATTTGATCTTCAATTGTGCTTCTAGGTGCTGTATCAGTGGTCTTCCTCTTCTCAAGCGCTTGGATCTCCTATTGGGTATGCCTGGTTTGTTGATAGACTTGCCTATAGTAAGGAGGCCAGTCTCGTAGTATTTCTTCCATGATAACAGACTCTTCCATGTGATCTTGTAACACTTTTTAGGCTTCAGAAAAGGCGGTGTGCTGCGCCATCAACAGTCGGATGGTTTCTTTTTTCTGCTCCTCCTTTGTTTCCTGAATCTGTGCTTGGAGTGACAACACCATGCTTTCAAATAGCTGATAATCTCTTTCAAGTAGTTTGTCAGTGTCAACCTCTACTGGTCCTGGAATTACTGATTGTGCAAGGTTTCTGCATTTGTAGAGGAACTCGACCTGTTCTTCGTCCTTGTTGTTGAGTTCCTTATGTCTCTGCCGGCTCCTTGTCTTTGCTTCAACTACTAGGGTTTTCAAGAGTTGTCCTAGCTCTGTATCGGTCAGTGTGGTTGTATATTTCAATTTGATATCGACCTTTGATGGTTGTCCATGATGCTCCTTCTTTTGTTTCTTCTTCTTCTTCCTATGCTTTTTTGTTTTTGTTTGTGTCGTCACCTATGTACCTGCAAAAGTCGAGTCGGTATTTTCGGTTTGTGGTATAGCAGTGGTTGATGGTTTCTCTGTTTGGGGAGGTGGGATGATTGTTGCCTCTGGTTGGCTAGATGCAGGGGGTGCAGAAGTGGATGCAGTTGGTGCTAATAGTTGAGGTGGGGATAGTTCTGGTACAACTGTTTGGATCAGGGGTTCTAAGTCGGGGGGTGGTGGTGGTGGTGATGGGGTTGGGGAATGGTCGGGTGTGATTAGGTTGGTGGAATTGTAAATGAGTGGTGGGTTGTCGGTCTGATGGGTTGAATCCAACTCGGAGAAGAGTTGGTTGATTTCTTGATTTATGTCTTCGATATTTTCTTCCTATTCTCCTCCGGTCGGATCAGTGGCTGGTAGGTGGGGTTCTGGTACAGTTGGAGTAATAGTTGAGGTCCGACGTCCGATAACTTCAACTTCCCTGTCTAGATTTTTCTCAAAGGTTGAAGTGATAGTTGCAAAGATATTTGGTTTGTGGGGTATTTGGCCAGTTTGGGGGACTGGTAGTGGGTACCCACCGACTTCGAAGAGAGGTGATTTTGTAGAGAGCTTTTGCACCTGGGTGAAGATCGTAGGAAATTTTTCTATGTAAGCCTAGAGGTCTTTGTCCCTGTCAAACTTCTCTTTCACAACTTCTAACATAGCAATTTTGCACAAGTCAAGTGGGCTTATCGAATGTTGTTCTGGTATTTTCTCCTCTGTTATTTTTGTTGGGGATGGAGGTGGAGGCATAGACACAAGATCTACGACATTTTTAGGCGTCGATGTGTGGGTGATATTGGATTTCTTTGGTCGACCTGGTAGTGCTCCTGCCTCGACAAATATTTGGAATTGGGTTTTCACTGGCACTTTATTTGTTGTGGAATATTCTATTATGTCGATGGCCGTAGCTCCCAGTTCCTCCTCGTCGTATGATGATTCTACAATGATAAGATTGCGCTTACTTTTTCCTTGTTGTCGTTGTTGTGTTCTTATCCTATTTCGACAATTTTCTTATAATGTATTTTGTGGTAGCATATTTTGGTTTTTCTGGTTCTGTATCTCCCCTTGGCTCTTGGGTCGGGATGAGACTTTCTACAACCAGAGTGATTACTTGTTTCTTTGCCTATGTTTCTTCTATCTGTGGTTCTGGCCTCTGTGTTGTCAGAGGTTTGATGATTATTTGAAGTCGGCCAGTGTGTTTGAATAGTGTCTCCTCCAACATAAAGGTACTGATGTAGAGGTCCAGCTCATAATCCTCTTCTTTCTCCTGGTCTGTTAATGACTCCTCGATTGAGAAGTCGATTTCCTTGGCCTTCCCTGGAATTTGTATTTTTTTCACAGCTTGTTGAGATAGTTCTTGAAATATCCATTCGACCGATGGATAATAATCAAGGGCCTTTGCATTTGATTTTTTTCCTTGCATATACCACACCGAAGTATGGTCGAGCTCTAGATAGATGTGGGAGTTTTTTGGTAGACTTTGTCGGATGTTTTGAGGAACCCTCCATCTAGTCATGCGTACTTTTAGCTATTGGATCCAGTTCTCCAACACCACTTTTCCATCTTCAAGTTCCTTTAAGGTTCCTTTCTGGGAGAATGGTTTGAATCTCCACATGTGGAACCGTGTCGGTTCTTGAAAAATTTGGTTTCCTTCAGGGAAAATATGGTACATGATTATCCATAGTATGAGGGATGGGAACTTGATGATTCCTCCCATCTCTTGGCATCTTTCACAAATGGTATTGACCATGTCGGTGACATATTCAGCTCATCTATATATCTTTCCATTTGTCACGATAGTGTCGGCCGCTTCTAACATGTCCAGTTTGAGGTCGCTGCCTCGACCTACCAGGGTGAGTGTGATGGCTATTATTTTGGCCACAATCTGTGGCGTTCAGGCTGTGATTTGACTAATCATCAACCCCTTCAATTTTTTGCCCGAAGCCGACCCGGTTAGTTCTTCAACCCGGCCCCTCTTTAATACCGACTGGTACTAGGTCTCCTTTGTTTGAAAATCCTGTTATCTTAGAGATGACTTCCCCAGAGATGTTGACCAGTTGGTCGAAGTAAAATCGGTCGTTGTGGTATCGGCTTATGATAAACTTGACGGTTGTTTCTTTTGTGCCACCGAAACTAGTCATGAGCGGTGCATTGACATAGCTGAAGATGGTACTGTATGTTATTTTCTCTGCAGCTTGAGTAGACTTCTTGTCGACATAAGCCCATTATTGCATCTCGGTCCATAGTTTTTTCCATGAGCCTTCCTGCACCTTAGCATTCTTAATATTCTTTAACCTTCGGACTAAAGGTGTTTCTGTAGTCTGTAATTCCTTGCCTTTGGTTGAGGCTCTAGTCTGCTTGGGTGCCATCTTGTCGGTTTGGTGGTCGATTTCACTAAGGTATTCTCGGATTTCAGTATGCTCTCTCTGTGTGAATTATGGTGAATGATCCTTTGATGGTCCAGTATTTATATGGGATGCTTTGGATGTTTTCGTCGATGAGTGTGATAATGGAAGACGTGATGATCCAGCTAGAACACTCAAGGGTGCGTTAATGGAGAATTGATTTTGGTGCTCGAGGTCATGAATGCGTGATGGGACTATCGAGGTCGTCGGTCAATGTCGGTTATGAAAATGGTTGATGGCGTTATGTCGATGGTCATGATGTCAGTTGTCAAAGTGGTAATTTTCTGTCATAGTTTTCTGTATGTACGGTATTATTTTGCTTTTTGGATTTTTAGATTTTTATATCTTTTTTTTTAACCGTTATGGTTGTTATGGGAATTTTTTTTTTGTCACTATGTTTATTTTTAGTTTCTGTAGCGTTTTAGTCGGGCTCCATTAACGAGTTTCCGAAATATTATGCCTTATAATGTCCTTTGTCGGACTGATCCATTGGTATGTATCTCTTCAACAACATAGGGTCTCATCCACTCTGTATGTAACTTTTTAGGTTTTCCTTTTACTCAACTATTGTATAGTAAAGCAAGGTCTCCTACTGACAAGTCTTTGTTTTTGATGTTTCTGTCATGCCATGCTTTTTGTTGTTGTTTCTAAATTTATTAATGTTGCATCATGAGTAGTCGGTGTTTTTCTAGTTTACTTAGTTGTAGTAGTCAGTCCTTTCTTCCTTGTTCGACATCGACATGTAGGATCTCTGCAATAATAGGTGTCTATTGTCAGAAGTGTAATGGAACTACTGCTTCTTGTCCATAGACTAGTCGAAAGGGGGTTTGGTCGGTCGAGCATTTAAATGTTGTTCTGTATGCCCATAATACTGTAGGTGTTTCCTCATCCCAGTCATCCTTATCAGCATGACATATTTTGGTTAGTCCTTTTGTTAATGTTTTATTAAATGCTTCAATTGCTCCATTCGATTGAGGATGGTATGATGTACTCCGACGATGGTCGATTTGGAATTGGTCGGTTAGGGTTTTGATAGTTTTATTGATAAAGTGTGTTCCCTGATCACTAATTAAGGTTAGTGGACATCCAAATATGGTAATGATATTCTCATAGATGAATTTAGCATCTATCTCACTAGAACATGTGTCAATTGGTTCTGCCTCTGCCCATTTGGTTACATATTCGACTGCAGTTATTATATACCTCGCGCTTGTCCTTTTTTCTAGTATAGGAAATGGTCCTATGAATTCTATGGCCCAAATTTCAAATATCAAACTTGGGTTAAATGATATCAAAGGCATTTTCGTGATAGGCAGGAGTCGACCTAGTTGTTGACATTTGTCACATTGACTTACAAAATTTTTGCAATCTTTGTAAAGTGTCGGCCACCATAACCCTGATTGTTGGATTTTCTTTACAGTTGTGTCTGCTTGGAAATGTCCTCCTGCAGGTCCATAATGTGCTTCATGCATAATGTTGTGTCTTTCATGTTCTAGTACACACCTTTTGAGGATGTCATATAATCCCATCTTGTAAAGAAATCCATTTATAAGATTGTATGGTGCAACTTTCATAGCTAGGATTTGTTTCTTCTTTATACTCATTCCTTCTGGTGCTTGTCCATCTTCTAAGAACTGGGCTATTTCCTCTAACTTTGCTGGGACTGCTTCTATCCGAAATAGATGTGCATTTGGTAAGTCATCTTGAACTCCTATCGGTTCCTCTCCTGTATCGATTCAGGATAAATGGTTGGGACCAACATTTAACTTACCTAGTCTGACAACAACTTCGAATTAAAATTCTTGGAATAGTAGTAGCCATCGACAAATCCTTCCATGATGTAGTGGTTTATTGATGAGTTATTTAAGTGCCTGATGGTCTGTATAGAATATAAATGGGTTAGCTAGAAGATACTGTCGATATTTTTGTAACGCAAAGACCATTCCTAGTGCTTCTCTCTCTGTTGTTGAATAATTTCTTTCAACCCTGTTTAATTTTCTGCTACTGTAAACTATAGGATAATCCATTCCATCATCTCCTTGTTGAGTTAGGATTGCTCCTATTGCTAGGCCTGATGCATCAATATGAACATGGAATTTGATCAACCAGTTTGGAAACCTTAAAATTGGTGCTTCGACTAGTTTTCTTTTTAATTTTTCAAATGATATATGGCACTCCTCTGTCCAGTTGAACTCTTTATCTTCCCTTAATAGTTCTTCGAGTGGATAGGCCACAACTGAATAATATCTTATGAATTTTTTGTAATAGCTTGTGTGGCCAAGTAACACCCTGACTTGTTTTGGGTTTACTGGTGGTTTTAGGTTGAGGATAATTTTGATTTTTGAAAAGTCGACCTTAATACCTTTTTTACAGACAATGTGCCCTAATAATATCCCTATGGGGGTCACAAATATGTGTTTCTGGATATTTAGGGATAGTTGAATTTGTCGACATCTCTCCAACATAAGCCTTAGCCACTTGCAATGGTCCTTTAACATGGAGTATAATGTCCAATCGTCAAAGTAGACTTCCATGGTATTGTAAATATTTTCTTAAAATGTTTTTACAACAATTCTATAAAATACTGTAGGTGCATTTTTTAATCCAAAAGGCGTAACCTTATAAGCAGATGAGCCAAATTCACATACAAATGTTATTTTTTTCTGATCCTCTTTAGCTATTGGAACTTGGTTATAACTTGAGAATCCATCTGTAAATGAGTAGCATTCATGTCCTACAACCTCATTTAAGATTTCATCTGCATAAGGAGTTGGAAATGGGTTTGTTAGTGTGACTTTATTTAGTTCTCTAAAGTTGACACAAATTCTTAGTTTGGTCAGATCATGTTTCTTAGGTTGTACAACCATTGGACTTGCCCATTCTGATCGGTCAATAGTTATCAATTTCCTTTTTGACTATCTATTTGTATTTGTGAGCTAGCTTATATGGCCTTTTCTTCATAGGTATAACATCAGGTTTAGTGTCAATCTTCATTTCTCTCATTTTGTGGACTAAACCTTTGAGATCTGTATAATCTCTAGCAAATATATCTTGGAACTCTTTTAATAGGTTCACTACTTCTATTGTCTGTTCTTCATTTTAGTAGTCTCCAATCTTGGCCATGACTTCTCTGGTTTTGACTATAGCATCTAGCCATTCTGGAGCTTTGGCTTCATTGATTGGTCGACTTCCTTCCTTAAATTGTGAGAATGTGGCAGGAAAGTCAGCTGCAGTCATTCTGTCGGTATCCTCTTTGTCGGTTGTTTCAACTTTGAATACTGTACGAATAGGTTTAGTCGTTTCGACATGGCTTGACTTCCATCTAAAGCTTTTCCCTTTTGTAGTTTTGTTTTCTAACTGTAGTCTTGTTAACTGTGGTATTGTCCTGGTTTGTATACTGTTACATTTCATTGTCTGTCAGTTATCTTTTAAGGGTTTGTTTTATGTTGGCTATATAAATTCTTTAATCTGTTTTGCTGTTTCGACCAACTTTTCATTTTGTGGTATAAAGTTGAAATCTTTAATGAAATATTCTCTGAGTTCATGCTGTAGGAAGGTTTCACCCCTAGTTTCTTCCATTTTATACCATTTGTTTGGTAAGTCGGTGAGGGTTGATGGAAATAGGTGTGGCCATGCTCGTTCATATTTGTTCCAAGTTTTCTCAATTCTTTTTCACATGTCTTTATATGGTCCTCTGGATTCTGACCTTGAGTGAAAATGGGTATCTAAGCTTGCCATTGTTAACTTCTTTCCTCCAAACCTTTTAACCTTTTAAGAGTGTCTAATGGGTATCCCACCATCTAGCATCTTGTCCTATAAAAATTTCTACTGGGCTTTGAAGTCGGCCATGTTCACCAATATTTTTGGACACTTGTTCTATGTGCATGACTGGTGACTCTCTTTCTTTGTATCTGGGTATTTGTGTGTTACTTATATTTGTTGGTTTTAGAGTAGGGTATTCCCTAACTTTTCTTTCAAATATTTTTGGGACAATGGACACTATGAAGCACTGTTGGGTGGGCTTTTTCTGTACTTTTTGAATAGTCCAACACCCTCTTACTTGTGTTTCATAGTTCTTGACTTCCCAATCATATAATTCTACATCTAGATTATAACCGACTGAATCTTGATTTCCTAAGTAAAGTTCACCATATGTGTTAGGTTCTGTTTAATATTCGTTATTCTGTATTTTGTAGAGTTGTCGGATATCAACTTCTTCGTCGATAGGTTCTATCCATGGTTCTCCTTGGGATGGATGAATAGGTACAATGACCTTTTGTCCATTTCCTTTTAATTTGATTCTCTCTTTGTCCAGGGATATCGATACTTTCATCTTTCTACCCCAAGGTCGACCGACTAATGCTGGGAAGGAACTGGATCCTTCCTTAGGGTCAATGATTTCGAAGTCGACTTTGTTTGATATTCCTTTTATCATTGTATGAACATTTTTCCAGACTCCAATAGGTTCAATTAGGCCCTGGTCGGCTAGTTTCAGGTATATACCTGATTCATATAGTCGAGGTCTGCCCATTTGTCCCCAAGTGTCACGAGTCATGATGTTTACTTGTGATCCAAAGTCGAGCACAACTTGTTGGACATGGTATCCTTCAATTTCCAGGTCGACAAGTGGTTCAGCATCACTTTTATCTTTTTGATTCAAACTGTAGATATTCTTTGTTTGTTTTTCGATGTTGTTGTGTTTTATTTCATATAGAAAATCGATGAACTTGGATACTGAGTTATCTTTTTGTACAAGTTGTATTAATTCTTTTATTGTGTTATGTCAATTGTCATTAGTCTCCTCCTGTCGTGCAAATTCTTTGAATACATTTGTTGCTTCTTTGTATGCTTGTTTTTCTTTAAGTGGATCAGGGTAGACATTTTTCTCTTTTATTTTGTTGATTCTTGGGTTATCACTTCCTATTTTTGTCCCTTGCCGTGTTACAATATGCAAATTATTTGTGTTTATTACATCATTTTTTTGCACACACGACAAGACATTAACATTTTTATTTTTTTTTATTTTTTCTAGCAATGAGGGAAATCCTATAATGAGTGATCCCCTACTCCGTAACTAGTACAAAATTTGATGTCAATTTTGTCTTTATATGGACAATATACATATCAATGTCCCTCCTTATAGCATGTAAAGCATTGGATGGGTTGACATAGTTGATTGTCTCGATTTCCAGAGAATCGACCTCGACCTCCATAGCCTCCATGTCGATTGTCATACCGCTGCTTGTATCTTCGACCTTCATATCTCTGATTGTTCTGATCATTTGATGTGTTCTTTTGCTCATTATTTTGTGTAGCTGCATTGGTCTGATAGACTGCATGATAATTCTGTCGATTCTTCAGGTTCAGATGGCAATCGGCCGTGTTATGGTTTTTAGTTTCACAGATTGCACACCAAGATGCCTTTCCATTCTTCATGTTGAATGTGCAATATTTTGTCGAGTGGTCCCCATGCTCTTGGAAGATGTCGCAAAAAAATTTCATTTGCATGAATCGAATGTCCTGTCGGCTGATTTCCTGTCGACACTTGTCTTTTGAATGTCTGACCGTCAAGCACTCCGTGCACCAGATATCCTGACTTTTGAGGTTTAATTCTTTTAATGACTTCTGCATGATCTCAAACTGTTCTTCTAGTCTATGATCGGTGGAGTATGTTGGTATGTCCTCATCCATTTCTACTTGGAGAGATTTTGTAAGCGCATATTCATAAGACTTGAATACTTCCAGACTTATGTGTCGATGGATTTTCTGAGATAAACCTGCAAGAAACCACTGGATTAATAATTGTTCATCTATAACATAGTCTAGTTGGCTAACAAGGTCTTTACATCGCTTATCATAATCACAAACATATTCTCCTGGCTTCTGCAATGTTGTTTTTAATTTCTTTGCTGCGAGATGTTTTGCATCTGGATTTTTGAAAAATGATATAAATTGTGCTTTGATCTCAACTTTGGTTTCTCGGGGTTTTCATTCAGAAAAGGTCATGTACGAAGTTAATGCCCTTTTCCTTAATGCACCAACGAACTGTGCCATCTTCCTGTCTTCATCCGTAACTTGGTTATCCTCCCAAGTCGACTCATATATGTACCAGTGTCGTATGGGGTCCTTGTCCCCATCATATAGAGGAATGAGTGCTGACCCGTGATCCATGTCAAAATCACTATCACTATAGGAAGGTGGCAGAGGTGGTGGTGGAGGTGGGGGTGGGGGTGCTGGTGTTATTGGCTTATTCATCTCTGCGGAACTATGGTCGATAGAACTCTTCTTCGACCAGTAGTCGGTTATTGTCGAATTATTCTGTCGATGTCCCACTACAACTATTTGTCCACAGTTCTGAATGTTCTGTGTCCTCCAAATCTATATTTGGCAGGGGGGGTGCTCCTTCATGTGTCGGTAAAAGTAAGTGGATACTTCGGTTGGAGGGTACCGCTTGAAATGCAACCCAATTTCCTTCTTCTGGTCGACGGATAAGGAGGTGTCTTCCAGTGTATGTCTCGTCGTCTAGTCGGCTCCATATACCAAAGTCATCAGCTCCTAGTTGGAGGTCGTCTTCGACAATAGTTTGTATCCGGGTACGCGGATTCAACGGAGATAGAGTTGTTCCTTCTTGGGGAGCTCTTAATTGGAGAGCTTTTGGTTACTCTATCCACAATTCTTCTTCCATAGGGGATGCCTCTTCTTCCATGCCTTCTTCTTGTCGGTCATGACCCAACTCTGGCAGATTTCTTTCTTGGTCAGTTTCCCTAGTACTCATTCCTCTATGTAGTGCTAAGGCTCTTTCTCTTCTTTCTTCCCTCCTTTGTTGTCTCTCTTCCCTCTCTATTTTCTGAACATCCGAAATACCTTTGTGTGATACTATCTTCTTGATTTTCCTTTTGGTTGACTTCCCATAACTGGTGATTTATATCTACTTCTAGTCGACTAGAATCCACTCCACTTTATCCCAACATATGACCAGCTACCCCCCCATAGCCTACCCGATGCTTTAGAAAGCCCGGATAGTTCAGTCTACTTGCTTAGGAAGTATTCCTACTCCCTTTCGGCAATGATTTTCCCACCTCTTTTGCTTTTCTGCCCAGTTAGGGTTTAATGGCAGTCCGTGAAGTGATGGATGAGGTTCGACAATATGACCCACTCCCTTCTCGATCAAGAAATTAAACAGCAAGGTTGGTAAGGAACACAGAAATTGCTCGGTGAGGTTTGTATAAAATTTCTCCTTGATGATTTCCACCGAATTTCTATCTTCTACTACTTGCTCCTCGCAGAATTCGTCGGCGATATTTTCAAACCACTCTGACAAGTTTGTTATTCCCCCACAAATCAGTTTTTCTAGCATCTGTTGATCTTTAGTCCCTTCCGGATTTTTCATCCAGGAGTTTCTTTAGAAGTGGGGGCACTGATTCTACAAACTTCTCATGTGTCTCTGTAAAAAATCTTGCTTTTTCTTGTGCGGTCGTTAATCTGTTTCTTCATGCATAATTCTACAAATAATTTGAAATTTTACGTTTCCACCAGTCCTTAATCTCCTGTTCTGATATCATCTATTTGCATACATCTTAGACATGTACTACCAGAAACGAAACCAATGTTGTAATCTCATAGATCACATAAGGTTATCAATAATACATACCAAAACATACATACATAACAGAGACAAGAGATAAGAACAAGTAGATGAATTAACAGATTATATTAACATGAATGGGTCCATACAATACAAAGAACTGAACCGAGTTCTCTTCTCGCTCAATAGCCTAATATATATGATTACAAAACAGTTACAAAATAACTACCTGTCGGTTCGGTGAACAGACGCGACCTTAGGTGGCCAACCTAATATCTAGTTTAGTCGGCCAACCAACTTAGTCGGTCGATCGACTAAGTTGGCTATTGTTCAAGTCGACTTACCAACTTGCTCCTCCAACATCAAGTAATTCACAAGCATCCCATATTTCCATCAAATTGAACCTGGGTGCACTCCCATACCACTCTGTACATACCCAATCCCTATTCTTAGGAATGAGGCACCAATATCGTCTCTTAAAGGATTTTTATTCAGGACAGTTGTATAGCTTTCTTCTGAATGAACATTGAATTTATTTCTACAAGTCAGAAGGAAAATGAGAATTTTTTCAACCATGAAAGGCAGATGTTGGGCAGAAAAGCGTCTAGAATTACATTACATACATCAAAAAAAGGGAAATTTAAACCTCCAAGACAAAGAGATCCTTAAAATTATACTAATATATCTAACATAACTTGCTAAATTTGGACATTTATTATAGAATTTCTATGAAAAATAGTAAATGCGACAAAATTCCAATCAAATTGATGACGCTAATTTTCTTCAACACTGCAATTTTCCGTTAGCGTAGAGGCGAGAGTAGAGTCATTTTCAAATAGAATTACAGAGCCTCGAGGTTTGGTTTTAAGCACACCCTCTCCATTTCATTCAAAATTTATCTGGATTTTTTTGATCTTCAAGACATGGTGTACAACACCAGTAGATGACTATAAATATCATAAGTTGGAGAGAAACTTGCATCCTTCAATTTAGAGAAATATCTTGCAGCCCTTGAAAGGTCCCCCACATTGGCACATGAACTTATTATGACTCGATAAGCTGGAAGATCAAGTATGCAGTTTGATTCTTCAATTTCCCAAACAAGTTCCAAGCCTCCTTGAAATTTCCACTATAGTATCTACTGTGCATTACGGTAGTATACATCAAAACATTAGGTCTATGCCCCGATTATTTCCACCATTGAAAATGGATCCCTATTGCTTTATGCATTTAAAGACTAATACAACCCTTCATAACAGCAGTGCAATCTTGTATTTCCAATTCGAGCTTGTCTCGCATTCCAAGTTCGTCTAGAAGCTGCGTTGCGAGCTTATTCCCTCTTATAGATTTGTTGGCCTTGACAAAGAGCTTGGCATATATACCATCATCAAGCTCACAATATGAATCCCTTGCTGCCAACTATAGCCTTAAAGGAATCCCTATTTCCTGAACTCAAAGAATGTTGCAGGCGAAATGGTGTCTTCAACTCACCAGCCCTAGCAAGAATCTCTAATGTAGAACCCCAGAACCCTGTCATTCGGGTAAAGATGTGGGCATTTTTGAGCCCAATAGAATTTCTGAAGAGCGTTCTGTCACAAACCCATGTTCCCAAGCTCTCGAATGGTTAAAAATAGTGAACCCTTTTTAAGGACACCAACCCATTTATCTAGGACTGATGATGCCTCTTTATCAAGAGAAAGATCTCTAATTTCTCTAGCAAGGTTTATTAGAAAATCAGGGTTCTTGTAGAACCTCTTTTCCATTGATAACCTTGAAGGATTGGAGGACCTAAGAGATCTCTTAGACTGTGGTAAACCCAATGGTCTATCTTTATGGGGCATGGGGAGAGGAAGGTACCTTTCCTTGTTCATTTGGTTCCTTGATTTTGGCATTGTTCTGCCTCTGAAGAGTGAAGCAATTGCATCCAACTGATCAGAGCTCCATTCTTCCTCATTATTTTCCCTTGAAGCCAACTCTTTATAATCCGATATACTTGATACTTCAGAATCCAAAAGCGTTTGGAGCAACCAGGAACCATTTTAAAGCCCTTGTAAATCCAGAAGACTGATAAAAGAAAAGGAGGAGGTGGAAACTTAGACAACAAAGACAGATCCCAGGAGGGGAAGAATCACCCCAGACAAAGAATTAAGGTGTAAGTGATCTGATACCTCCCTCCATTGCACAGCCTGGTTCTCACTGGAAAGTCAATTCCTCCCTTATTTACCGCCTACACCGAAATTTCGCACTGAACGCAATAACAATTTAGTGCCTCCCTTATTTATCGCCTACATCGAAATTTCGCACTGAACGCAATATGAAACCATGTTAAAAAACCAAACCTAAACGTGGCGATTTTTTATTGGCAAGGTGTGTGGCAGTTTTTTATTGGGCAGAAGGAGGACGGTGCTACAGTGGTTCGAAACCGGACTTGTGAGAGAAAAATGCCTTACGACGTAATTAACATATTCAATGTCTCTAATGAAAATATTGATATATCAACATTATTTATCATATCTAATGTTGAGAAGCTTATTTATTTATTTAGTTTTTAGGCTTATTTTTCATTATTTTTTTTATTGTTTTTAGTTTACAAACGTATTTGTATTTTTTTAAATAATTAGAGATGTATTTTTATAATTATTTCCTATATTAGGCTACAGAGAATCTTGTAGGTAAGTTTGTGACATTACCTCACTAGAGTTTTGAAAATCCTTAAATAAAAAAAACTATCATGCTCCAAAAACATTGAAAGTAAATTGGATTTTAAAACAAAATCAAGATTTTTTTAACTTAATAAATAACTTTTTTTTAATTAAAGTATTGATACATAGTAATAAAACTTTACATGCTTCAAAAACATAGAAAGTAAATTGGATTTTAAAGCAAAATTAGTTTTTTTTAACTTAATAAATAACTTTCAAATTTATAATAACTTTAAAAAAAATTATAGTATTGATAAATAATAATAAAAACATTTGGACCCATTAAATGTTAGATATAATGCAGATTATGTATTTGTGATGTTTTCTATATCTAGATATTTCGTTTGAACAACTCTTATGCTGTAGGATCTGATCCACCTTTATTGGATCTCGTTTAGCTTATGATTTTCCTATATATGTAACTTTCATTCGTTAATACAATTAAGTTGAGTGTTTCTCCTCCTGTCTGTCTCAGAGAGCATATGTGCTATGTTGGTTTCCTATTTGGTTTCTCTAATTTGGTATCAGAGCCAAGTTGAGGGTTATTGTAAGGGAACCAGAATTTGACGTGAGTGAGGTTGTGTGGAGTAGCTCCTTGGTTGACTTCCTGTTTGTGGTGGAGAAGAATTTTAATGCTGAGCTAAAATTGCTGACGTTAAATTCTTGAAGGGAGAGTTGGATACAGGAGTGTCAGGCGTGAGAATTTTTTTGTTTGGTGTGGAGAAATTGTAGCCATCACCATTGACATCATTCCAAGAAAATAATTTTCTTCCTCACTGATCAAGAGGGAAATGTTTGCTCGGTCTATTTATTGATCCATCGCTTCAGAATTTGTGAAGATCTGCGATGCAATTATTTTTTATTACAATATATCTTAGTTTGAGGCACCTAAACCTCAATTTGATATCCGGTGGTAGACTAACAATTAAAGGAAAATCGGCCTTGGGATTTCCCTTGCAATTTCTCCAATTCAATTTCTATTTGCCACAACACCAGCCACATCTGAGCATCGCCATCTGTGTTCGATGATCTTCTCGCATCAATTTCATCAATTTGTGGCATTCATGACAATGTGTTAGCACTATGGAAATTTTGTAGAAGACAAAGAACCAAACGCGACAGAAAATAGGAAAATTTCATGGAACTTTAAGGAATTCCGAGCAAGTGGTCGTAGGACGTGAATTACAGACTTTGTCCGGTAGTTAAGCCTTGCTCTATTTGGTGTTGTTTCAGTAAATAGACTGAGTTCCTTCGACGCCTTCTCCAAACTCCATCAGTGCGCTGGCAGCGCCTTCAATAGAAGGAGCTTGTGCACTAGAAGCTCCTATCCACCAGAGGGAAGAAGCGCTAGCAGGACCTCCCTTAACCAATTTTTTGTTGGTGCCAAATTATGCCCATGTAATGAGCGCCAGGTCATTTTCCTATGTGACAGTGAAGACGTGAGCCTATATTTTTTTTCTTCTTATTTGGTTAAACTTATTTTCCCTACAGTTATGTAAAAATGGTGAACATGTCTCTAGAGAAATTATATATTACGGAAGCATCAAAATTGACTGGGGAGAATTATGTAAATTGGAGATTCAATTTAATTACTGTACTTGAATCTCTCAATTTATGGCCAATTATGAAAGGGGATGAACAGAAGCCCGAAGATTCTTTGTCAATCTCAGATTGGAATTTGCGGGAAACCCAAGCAAAGGTGTTGATTCGTATGTTTGTAAAAGACAACATAATACCTCACATCGGAAATTGCAAGACGTCTAAAGACACATGGGACAAACTGAAAAAATTGTATGAAACATCTGACTCTAATAGGATTTTGTTTTTAAAGACCAAATTATTGCCTATCAAGATGGATGTGAATGAAACTATGAATAAATACCTCTCTCGCATCAAATACTTCAGAGACAATGCGGGTGAAATAGATGAAGAAGTGTCTACTATTGATCTAGTATCTATCACATTAAAAGGTATTTTTCCAG
Source organism: Pseudotsuga menziesii (assembly GCA_001517045.1). Lineage (NCBI taxonomy): Eukaryota > Viridiplantae > Streptophyta > Pinopsida > Pinales > Pinaceae > Pseudotsuga > Pseudotsuga menziesii. Next base: position 109,411 of record LPNX011044285.1, on the reverse strand, counting down.
ATTACAAAGTGTTCATCTTAGCCCTTACAGCAAGACAGACCCATCCTACATTTACAAAGCTCAAAGGAATCCTGATACAAGAAGAAGAGAAAATGAAGATTTATGAGCTGAAATATGAGTATGCATATTAGGAGTTGATGTCAAGAGGAAGATACCCACATAGAGGGAATCACTAGAATTCACATAGAGGAAATTTTCATGCAAGAGACAAAGGTATGTCACCCAATGACTCTAGTGCTCATAAAGAGGTTGGATGCCATTATTATGGAAAATTAGGTCATATAGCTAGAGACTGTTTTAAGAAGATCAACAATTATTCCAATAACAAATACAGAAAACATAACGAAAATTATGTTAAAAAAGACACCCCTAATGTCAATGGATTCAAAAACCTAAGACTGTTTATATCTGAACATGCTTTGTCTGCTGAGACGGATGATGAAAATGCATGGATCAAAGATTTAGGTGCATCTTCCCATATGGCCCATAATAGATATTGGTATGATGAGCATTATGAAAAGTCTGATGGAACACACATCTATCTAAGTGATAACAGGTCTCACAAAGTCCTAGGTTAGAGAGTGATAAGTGTTAACCTACCTGATGGACAATTTAAACAGATACATAATGTGATGTATGTCCCAAGAATAAAAAATAATCTAATATATGTTTCTACTATCACCGATAATGATATGAAAGTTGAATTTGATAAATATAAGTTCCATGTCAAATATTTCCAAGATCATTCTAGGGTTATAGCGACAGGATCCAGAGTTGGTGGATTGTACAAGATGGATGCAATCAATGACAACCATTAGGCACTAGCAGCATCATCTATTTTAGATGTCAAATTGTGTCATCAAAGGTATGGACACCTCAATGATAGTGATCTCATGTTATTATAGAAAAATTCAATGTTTGAGGTCCTTCCTGTCATAAAAATGATCATATTAAATGTGCTTCTTGTGCACTTGGAAAACATCACATAAATGAATTCCCTAACCATGAAGAGAAGAGACAGACTGAACTCCTTTCACTAATACACAATGATGTATGTGGACCTATGCAGATCATATCACTTAATGGTGCATAGTATTTTTTGATATTTGTTGATGATAGATCCATGTTCACATGGGCTTACTTCACTAGAAGCAAAAGCGATGTCTTCAATTACTTCAAGGAATTGAGAATCAAATTTGAGAAGCAAACAGGTAAATACATTAAAATACTTATATCGGATCAAGGTGGTGAGTACACTTATCGATATTTTAGAAAATATTGTACAGATAATGGAATCCAACAGCAATTCACAATCATTGATACACCTTAGCAAAATGGAGTTGTTGAGAGGAGAAATAAAACACTGGTGGAATGTGCTTGCAACATGCTCCAAGGTAAAAACATTTCTAATGGATTTTGGGATGAAGCAATAAACACTGTTGTTTATTTAAAAAATAGGAGTCCAACAAATAAATTAGAACATCAAACTCCATTTGAAGTCTTTCATCGCTATAAACCTAAAATTAGTCATTTAAGAATATTTGGTTCTGGGGATTTTGCACAGATACCTAAAGATGACAGAAGGAAATTGGATGCAAAATATGTTGAATGTGTATGTGTTGGCTACTGTGATGATTACAAAGCATACAAACTATTTCATCCTAGTTCACACAAATTGGTTTCTAGTAGAGATGTTGTATTTCATGAAAATATAGATATGTGTAACAAGATGAATAATGATGATGAAGAACTGATCCCATATGAGCATGTCAGAATAGATGAAGAACTGATCCCATATCAGCAACAGGTGCAAGAGCAACAACAAGTTCAGGAACATGAATCAAGCATGAGTGATACTACCTCAAATGATGAAAAAATAGAAGATAGAAGAATCATGGGTGGAACTCCAGCAGGTACTATAGTACCTAGAAGTTCAATTCGTCAAACTCATCCTCCAGTAAAGTTTAGAGATTATGCCTTGATGACTAGTATAATGAATTCCATAGGACCATTAAAATATGAACAAGCCAAAGATAAGGAAGAGAGGGTTACTGCAATGAATGAAGAATATAATTCTATTAAAAGAAACAAAACTTGGGATTTAGTAGAATTACCCAAAATTAAAGTACCCATATGATCAAAACGGCTATTCAAATCTCAACTTAAAGAAGATGGTAGTATTGACAAATTCAAGGAAATATTATTTTCTAAGGCTTATTCTTACCAAGAGGGGATTCACTTTGAAGAGACATATGCACCAGTAGCTAAGTTAAACACTATTAGATTGCTAGTTGCATTAGCTACTAAATATAACTAGAGAATAGACCAGTTACATGTCAAATCTGTGTTTGTAAATGGTGATTTAAAATAAGAAGTATACTTACTGCATCCCAAAGGTTTTGTTCAGAAAGGACAGGATCAACTTGTGTGCATGTTAAAGAAATTTATCTATGGACTGAAACAGGCTCGTAGATCATGGTATATTAAGATTGCCACCTTCTTCAAACAACAAGGATTTCTCAAAAGTAAAAATGATTCAAGATTATGTATTAAATCAAATAAACATGGAAATGCTTGCTTGATATCCTTATATGTGGATGATATTATCATTACAGGTGGACCATATCAATTAGTTGTAGATATTAAAAGTAATTTTTCACAGGAATTTGAATTAAAAGACCTTGGTGACTTACATTATTGTTTAGGCATTTCTTTTTGGAGAGAATATGGTAAAACGTTCATCACTCAAAGCATATATACAAGGGAAATAATTAACAGATTTCAAATGAGTGAATGCAAATTATGTATCCACTCCTTTGGACCAAAATGTCAAATTATACAATAGTGATGGATCTAAATAAGCTGGTGGTACTTTGTATCGTCAACTAGTGGGTAGTTTGAACTACCTCACTACTACAAATCTAGACCTATCATATTCTGTCAGCATCCTTAGTCAGTTCCTGGTTGAGCCATGTTAAATACATTGGAAAGATGCAAAGTAGGTTCTAATATATTTAAAAGGAACTGTTAATTATGGTATTTTATATACTGATATATCTGATGTTCAGTTGGCAGGTTACTTTGATTCTGACTGGACAGGAAATCCCGATGACAGAAAATTCACTTATGGGTATGCATTTAACATTGGTTTAGGAGTCATATCATGGAGCAGTAAGAAACAACCAACTATTTCTTTATCATCCATGGAAGCTGAATAAAAATACTTAACCACTGCTACTTGTGAAGAAATTTGGTTGAGGAGAATTCTTGAATATGTTGGAACACAACAAAAACAAGCTACCAGAATACAGTGTGACAATCAAAGCTCAATTAAGCTGGCATACAATCCAGTCTATCATGCCAGATATGAACATATTGAGCTAAAACATCATTTTTTGAGAGAAAAGATTGAATATACAGAAATTGAATTGGTTTATTATAGTACAAGTGAACATGTTGCTGATATTTTCACCAAACCAGTTTGCAGAATCTAGTTTGAATATTTTAGACAGAAACTAGGTGTTGTCAAGAATACATTTCTGCATTAAGGGGGGATGTTATATATAATGAATATTATGTATTTGTGATGTTTTCTATATCTATATATTTCGTTTGAAAAAATCCTATGCTGTAGGATTTGATCCACATTTATTGGATCTAGTTTAGCTTATGATTTTCCTATATATGTAACTTTCATTTGTTAATACAATTGAGTTGAGTGTTTCTCCTCCTGTCTATCTGAGTGATCCTATGTGCTCTGTTGGTATGTTACATATGGTATCAGAGCATGGTTTCAGCACTAGGCATGAATAGGATCAACAAAAAATTTCTATAGAAAACATCAAACTAACTCATGCTTATTTTGTCTTCAAAATTCTCTTACACAAAAAAGAGAAGTACAAATATATTTTGCAGGAGATATGGCAGATGTGGGAATGTGTGTAGAAGAGGAACGTTGGCTAAAACAACCTTTAAATGAATAAGTTTATTTAATGGTTGGAGAGTTGTGGGTAGATCTAAATGAAAGTCAGGACAATAAATCTGAATTAAAATGGACTTTGAATGAATTAAGATCTAAAATAAGAAAGGTTAAGGAAGATAATGAGTGAATTCTGAAGGCTCAAGAAGATCTGAATACTATCTTATTAGAAAACAATCATAATGAAGAAAAATATGAAAGGAAGGATTTTGATCATGAACTGCCTAAAACTGCCCCGTACAATAAATGTAAGGGGAGGAATATGGAATTTTCCAGTCATAACCCTGACACTTCAAGTGAAGAGTCAGTTAAACATCATAGAAAAACTCAAGAGTGAAGTGAAAGAAGTGACGATAATAAAAATAAGAAAAAGTACAGACCCTATGAGTAAATATATGGGAAGTTCAAAAAATTAAACCACCCATGTTTAATGGGGAAATTGAGACGGGAGAGGAGGCATAGGCCTCAATGTCTGGTATGAAAAAGTACTTCCATATATATAATTACTCATATGAGTTGAAATAAAAAATGGCCATTTATAATCTGACTGGAAAGGAACATATATGGTGGCAAGATATAAACAAAGTTAAGGGTATAAAATAAAGGTATGTAACGTAGAAATTTTTTAAGAAGTTGTTTAAAAGAAGATGTTTATCTAAACAGTATTATGAAGAAAAATCCAAGGAGTTTTATGAACTAAGGTTGGGGGCCATGACAATGAAAGAACTCTGTAGTAATTTATTAAGCTTGCTTCGCTATGTCCCCTACATAATTGATGAGAAGCCAAAGATACAACGTTTCCTTAGAGGCATGCCCCTCATGTTTAAATAATGGATTGAATATGAAAATCCAAAGACATTGGAGGAAGTGATGAGGAAGGCCAAATTTTGTTATGACCAAAACAAGATTAAAAGAGAAAGTATACCAGCTTGGAAAAAACAAAGGCCAAATAATTTTGATTATAAAAGAAAACAAAACAAGTTCCATAAAAAACATGGGAAATAATCCTAGAGGGTATCAAGGTAATAATTACAAGGGCTTTAAATGTCAATATTATGCAGTACCCTCAACTGTTCCTAATAAAAACTCAACACAAAAAAGAACCCTTAAAATGTTGGGAGTGTGAAGAGCAACACTTCTTTAAATATTTCCCAGCAAGGAAGCAAAATTTTAATGTCCATTCTATCCAAGAATCAGTTACAGTTAGGGATATGGCTAGAAGCATGCTTAGAATCTGCACTTCACTAGAAAATTGACAAGCAGGTCACCATATTTCCATGGTCGAAATTGAAGGTATGATAAATAATCAACCTATATCTATCTTAATTGATCTAGTTGCAAGCATGAGTTATATTTCACTTAGAGTAATTTATTTATGCAATTTGGAGCCTGAAAAAGTTTAATAAGTCATGGCTAGTACAGTTAGCCACATGTACAAAAAGAAAGGTTACTAGTATTGTTAGAAATGGTAAGATAATGTTGAATGATTTCCTTACACATGTTAATGTAAATATATTTCCTTTAGGATATTATGATCTTTTAATAGGAATGGATTGGCTTGAACAACATAAATTTTTGCTAAGCTATTTTGATAAAACATTCACATTTACTAAGAATAATGGAAATATTATAAAAGTGAAAGGAATTACTAGGAAGGTAACCATCATAGAAATATCTGCTCTGCAAATGAAGATATCATTAAGAAAATGATGTAAGGTATTTGCAGTATATATAATGAATGATAAGGACAACAATATGAAACCCAAATTGGAATACATACTTGTTTTAAAGGAGTTTGAGGATATCTTTCCAGAAGAAGTCCTTGGACTTCCTCCAAAAATGGATATAGAGTTCACAATCGATGTGATACCTAGAGTGGTACTAGCATCGAAAGCTCCATATCGAATGAACATAATCAAACTCTCATAACTAAAATCAAAATTAAAAGAACTAATCGAAAAAAAGTAAATTCGACCAGGTGTGTCTCCCTGGAGAGCACCGGTCTTGTTTGTGAAAAAGAAGGACGATACACTAAGATTATGTATAGATTACAGGAAAACAAATAAAATGACTGTTAATAACCGATACCCACTTCCCTAGATAGATGATATGCTCGATCAGTTCTGCGGAGCAACTATCTTTTCAATGATAGATTTAAGGTTGGGTTATCATCAAGTGCAATAAAGGATGTAGATATTCTTAAAACAACATTTAGGACCCATTAAAATCAATGTGAGTTTGTCGTATTTCCATTTCGGTTGACAAACGCACCTGATGCATTCATGTGTTTAATGAACAACATCTTAAGTAACTATCAGGATAAATTTGTTTTGTTCTTCATTGGTAACATATTAATCTACTCTAAGAATGAACAAGAACACGAAGAACATATTAAAATTGTTTTGCAAGTGTTAAGAGAACAACTTCTTTATGCAAAGTTTAGTAAGTGTGACTTTTTCAAATAAAAGATTTAGTACCTTGGACACGTAGTGTCCAAGGATGGAATCTCATTCGACCTAGGTAAGGTAAAATCCATCATGGAATGGCCGGTTCCTAAAAATGTATCTGACATCATATCATTTATGGGAATCACTCGATACTATAGGAAGTTCATAGAAGGCTTTTCTAAGATTTCCTACCCCATAGCTTGTTTACAAAAAAGGAAACAAGTTTGAGTGGACTAAAAAGTTTGAGGAAAGTTTTAACAAATTAAAACACCTATTAACCATTTCCCCGATCTTAAAAATAAATATCCATTCAAGGATTTCGTTGTATGTACCGATGCTTGCAATGAAGGGTTAGGAGGAGTTTTACTAGAAGACAATTATGTTGTAGCTTATGAATCGAGAAAACTAAAATATCATGAGAAGAATTATGTGACACGTGATCTAGAACTCGCTGCTATAATTCACACCTTAAAAATGTGGCGACATTACTTAATTGGGAATTGCTTTTACTTATGTCATACAACATAAGCCTTAAATATCTATTTGATCAACAGAATTTGAATGCAATATAAGCCAGATGGATGTCCTTTCTAAGAGAATATCACTTTGAAATAAAATATATAAAGGGAAAGGAAAATAAAGTAGTAGATTCTTTAAGTTGTCATGCAAATTTACTGTGTCCAAGAAGCAGCTACGAATCTGATTTGGGAAATCATATTTTAAGTACTGGAAATTCTGATGGGGAATATTAGAGGTTAAAATAAAAGACTATTAAAAATGAACAAGAACAAGTAAATACATACTTTATCCTAAACCAACAAGGACTATTTCTATATAAAAATAGATTGTATATACCTAACATAAGAGAAATTAAATTGATAGTCATGGATGAACTACATAAAAGACAATACCTGGGCCATTCGAGGTATCAGAAAATGATTACCATGATCAGAAAGGATTTTTTTTGGCCAAACCTGAAAAAGGAAGTGGTTGAATACTTAGCTCGCTTCCTAGAATGTTAGCAAGTTAAATGAGAGCATCAACATCCTGGAGGATTGTTACATACACTACCCATTCTAGAATGGAAGTGGGAGACCATTAGTATGGATTCATCACCGGATTGCTCAAGAATTTCAGACAACATGATTCCATCATGGTCGTGGTTGACAAATTAAAAAAAATGTCTCATTTTATACCTGTAAGATATACCTACCAAGTTATTAATATTGCAAACATCTTCATGAAAGAATTATTCAGGTTACATGGTGTGCCGAAGGTAGTAATCTCAGATAGAGATGAGAAGTTTACAGGTAACTTATGGAAAGCCTTGTTTAAAGGATTGGGTACCCAGTTAAATTTTAGCACTGCATATCATCCACAAACATATGGGAAAACTAAAAGGGTAAATAAGGTTCTAGAGGACATGCTAAGAATGTATGTTATGGAAAATCCAGATAAGTGGGAAGACTACCTACGTTTGGTTTAATTTGCATATAATAACATAAATTAATAAGAAATTTTTTGTAGGTATGATTCCATTTGAAATTTTATATGGGATTAATTGTGATACTCCAATATCATGGGGTATCCTTGTTGATAGATTAATGTTATGACCTAATTTATTAGAATATATGGAGCTAATCGTGAAACAAGTACATCAAAACTTGAAGGCTTCCCAAGACAAGAAGGAAATTTATGTTGAGTTAAAAAGAACTCCTAGAGAGTTCCTGGTGGGTGATAATGTATACATAAAGGTAAAGCCCAAGAAAAGTACCTTGAGATTAGAAAATTATAAGAAATTGGCACCCAGGTATTGCATTCCATTTGAAATTCTAGCTAAAGTAGGGTGGGTTAGAGACGAGTTAGCCCTACCACCCAGTATAAAAGTACATAATGTGTTTCACATTTCTATATTGAAAAGATATGTTCATGATGTTTCTCATGTGATTGAGTGGAATGTAATCCAAGTAGAAACAAAGGGAGATTTCCAAGTGGGATCGGAGCGCATTCTCGACAGGAGTGAAATTTTACTTCGGAATCGTACCATCGAACAAGTAAAGGTGCAATGGAAGCACCTTAGTCCGAAAGAAGACACTTGGGAGCTGGAAAGTAATATGCAGTAGGCATATCCGAGCTTATTCCAAGAGGCTGACATGGATGAATAAAATAAAAATTTATAACATTGAGGACGATGTTATCTTTTAAGGGGATGTGTATGTAATACACCCTAAATTAATAATCTGTTATTATGTTGGAAAATACCTTGATTATTATTTTATTACTCTTTGACAGGAAATTCAAGAATAAAACATTTTGTAATAAACATTCCCTATTTAATAAAATATGTTGAAGGTGAACAAAAGTGGATATAGGTGTTGAAAAAGTGCTTCCTGACCCACAAGAGGAAAATGACAAGTGGCAAATACAACTAAGTGAGAACTCAAGATGCAAGAGGCGTCATCCCCAAAAATCAGGTCTACACTCCTAGTTGAGTTGCTAAAGAGCAGGAGGCTCATAAATGACCAAGTCCTAGGAAAAATACTATTTAATAGTATGTCCATTAGTAGCAGGAGGATAGCATTGGACAGGGATTAACATCTGTGTAATGCAAGAGAGGGCACATTAAGATATTTTTCTCTTGTGGTTCAACGAACAGGCTTGGGGGTTTTGGAGCAAGTAATTTGGATTCTTTGGGAGTTGGTTGGGAGGAACAACTTCTCCACTTTTGTTTTCCCAGTGTTGGTGCCAGGTTCCTACTCTGTTTCTTATGAGTAATTTTAGATGTAGTAGGATATATATGTGAAATGTTAAATTGTAGTTATATTTCCAGGCAGTACTGTTTATGCATTTTTTGAATATCATTATACATGTTTTGTACATCTTATACCTAATAAATATTGAAGTAGAATCTAGCTTTGTTCTCAGTTAGCTCACTTTTGTTATGCTTGAATGATTTAGAATTTATGAATCAACATCTAATGGATGGAAGCCTCTATTTTTACACTGTATCGAATGTTCCTGGTGTGTATTTCCTATCTGTATTGATTCTGTAATTCTTACTTAATTCTGCATTATGATTTTAGGTTGTCTAATGAAACTCTAATGCTTGGTTATAGTTCAAATCCGAGTTATTCAATATGGCAGTTGAAACTGTTTTACATATACAAAAACCGTAATTAAACTCTACAAATCTCTTAAAAAAATTAGCGTAGTTGGTTAAATGTTATCGAATCATGTTCAAACGGTGAAATCAAGGCACAACTACAAGCACTACGATAGTTTCCATATCCAATTAACTTACAGTGAATTAAACCCCCAAATCATCAATAAACCCATGGAATTTGCAAAGTCAAACGTTGATCCACAAATATTAGAAGATCAACGGTTAAGATCTAATCTGCATCTAGATCGATGGTTCACAGAAATTTATGATTTCCGCAAAGCATTAGACGAAATTTCAACTCAAAATGGGTGTTTTAACCCCAATTCAAATTCCATGTCATCATGTGTTAGCCAATGAAATTGCTTTAAATTTGAAATACCGTATAGGTCTTAAACAACTTTTTAATATAAATTTGGGGATAGGTATCATAAAAAAATACTTTTTTGTTTGTATTTTTGACATATATCCATGTGTTTTTACTCAAATTTAGAATATGAGAGCTCGTTGGATGCGAAATTAAATTACGCATCCAACGGGTACCCACTCCGCATACTTTTCATGGACCCCACTACCCCAAAACAAGAAATACTTGAAAAATGTTTTTTCAGGTATTTCTTGTTTTTTTGGTAGCGAGGTCCATTAAAAGTATGCTGAGTGGGTACCCATTGGATGCAGAAATCAATTCCGCATCCAACAAGCTCTCTCGATCATAATTTGAGTAAAAACATAGGGAGATATGTCGAAAATATGAAAAAAAAAATAGTTTTTTCTTTTCTTCCTCCAAAATTAGTAAATTTTATTTGATTATTTTAACTATTATTTTAGTATTTTCCTTAGGAGGCCTATTTTGAGTTGAAATATCCTCTAATGGATTATGTAGAATGCAAAAGTGGAAAGTTAAAAAATTAAGTTAATCGAGCTTGAAGTTTCCGAAGTCCCATTTTCGCATCAAATAAATCAACGGTCGAGATTTTATCGTCAAAGAAGATCAACGACTGATATTGGTTACAAAGGATTCATTGTGGAATCCATAAAGAATCAAATCAAAGGCAGGGGCTTAAACCGCAAGAAATAAACGATGTGGAAGGTATAAAATCCAAGTTAAAGGAATTTGGTGTTTTTCGCACCTTGAATTCCGCTTGCGGAAGGCAAGAGGCAGAAAATGGGAAAAAGGTTAAGGCAAAAAGATGTTTTTTTTCTGATTTCCAAGATTTGCAGCGGAAGGAGGAAAGGTGGAAGGTGGAAAGGAAAAGTGTTTGTTCTATGGGTTTTCCAATTTTCGAGGTCCGTAGCAGAAGGAGGAAAGACAAAAGTTGGAAGGTGGGAAGCCGAAAGACCAAGTTATCATTTCATGAAGTTTCTAACATCTGAGGTATGTAGCGAAAGGAAGAAAGGTGGAAGTCAGAAGGCGGGGAGCCAAAAGACCAAGTAATCGTTTTATGAAGTTTCTGACTTCCAAGGTCCATAGCGGAAGGTGAAAAGTCAGAATTCAAAAGGCGAAAAGCCGAAAGAACAAGCGATCATTTCATGAATTTTTAGACTTTCGATGTCCGCAACATAAGGCGGAAAGGAGGAATTCGGAAGGGAGAAAGCCGAAAGACCAAATGATCATTTCATGGAGTTTCTGACTTCCAAGGTCTGCAACAGAAGGTGGAAAGAAGGAATTTGGAAGGTGGAAATTCAATGTAGAATGTAGAATGCAGAAATGACAAAGATTTAGTTAACAGGACTTGGATTTTCGAGGATCTGATATCCACATCAAATCAAGATCGATGGATAGAGTTGGATCTCCAAGGATAAATGATGCAGAATGCAGAAGGGATAAAGAGGTCAAATGAGGGTATCGATATGTTTATTTTTTCGATTTTCGAGTTTCTCCGGAAGGCGGAAGGAGAAAAAGTTAATTTAGTGAAAAAATGACTATTCTAGTTGCAGAGTGGATCTATCAATGGCGAAAAGACTGTTACAATGGTCCTTAAGCCCGAAAATGAATGTGCAAGTTTGAATTTGGCCATTAATTATCGCCAGGGTTTCTTTTTATTTGTATTTTGCACAACAGTTAGGAATTTTTATTAATATGTTTGAAGATATATGGTTATAGATTTTTTATAATTGAAATTTGAGGTATGTTACAAACCCCAAGGGGTTTTCCTTCTGTTTAATGAAGGATTTACGCCCTTGTTTCTTTGTGAGGGTTCAAGTGTATTTGTTTTATAATTCTATGCAGATTAGAAAGATACTATGGGTGACATCATGGATGGTCTTACCACCATGTCGCTGATTGTGTTTAAATGAATTTATATGTGTTTTTTCAAAAATAACAAGTGGAAGCCATCAAAGATGGACTTACAACCACTAGGCATTCGTGTTGTATGTTGTGTAACTATATGTTATAAAGAAATAACCCTTAGGGTCTTTACTTTGAAATGTATCCATGTTTATTATATGGTTCATAGGATGCCATCCTTGATGGTCTTACGGTCATGCTATGTTTTGTTGATAATGTTTTAAGTTTAAAACTGTAACTCTGTAAATAATAATGATATTATTATTATTTCGATGAACTTATGAGAGGGTTTTAATATATATTATATAACTCTTTTAGATCTACTATGCATTACGTTTGGTTTCATTTATAATGGAATCCATTACAAAATGAACTTACGGCCATAATTATTTAACTGGATACACCCAATTTGGATCTGTAACAACTCAAAAATCCATAAATAATTTTTTTTTTTACTTAGGGTTTATGCTAGGTAACAACATCGCTCAGAATGGAATACCATAATTTCTATACACATACCTAATGGTTAGCTCATAACCAACGTTCAACCATTTGATTGCAAGTTAACACAATATTGATGTATCTTTACGACATAACTGTTCAATAAAACGTAACTGCACTAGATTACAGTTTTTCTTCATTTGGAATGTTTAAATATTGTAACCTGTTTGTCATAAATTGCAAATATTATTCTTAAACTTTATTTATCCCTTGGAAAGATTCGTCAAGTTTACTTTTATACGGTTTGTTTCCATTACCTACATACCCTGCTTAGTTACACGGGTTACAAGGTCACGAGTGTCTTACTTAGCTTCTCTAGCTAAAGCATTTCTTTTAAATGTGTTTTTGCAGATGTTAAGATTCACTGGAGGGTTTACTCCTTGAACCCATCCTAGGAAACTAAGATAAGGTAAAAACTATCAAGGAACCCTACCTATCTAGGGGTTAAGCAAGAAGAAATAAAAAAAAAACCACACCATTACCATGTGAATGCTAAATTTTGTTTGGATATGAAAGATTATAATTCAATTAACATTGACAACATTTCGGACTATAGGTCGATGGTTGATGATTTAAATCACGAGGTAGGTGAGTTTTTTAATAACCAATCACATGAAGGGTTTAAATTATTATCTAGCTGTCCATCAGAGGAAATAAACCCTAACCCAAAAAGCCAAGGGGATTTGTGGTTTTTTCACAGTGGTGAAAAGTTAAGAGTCGAGCGCTCTTGGCCCTCTCAAATATTCTTTCCTCAGTTTGTGTTTTTGTTGAAAATGATTGGTTCTTACCTGTCTACAACTGCTTTGGAAACCTCTAGTATCTACCATACCTGCACTTGGCTGCACCCATGGTCTCGCCCCACCTTCAGAAACATTGTTGCATTGTCATATGAGGTAAAGCAATCTCCCCTCGGTTTCTTTAACAAATAAATTCCAAACATTATAAGTTGATTTTGAAAGGTTTTAACTCTTGTTTTTTTCTTTACTAGAAGTTGAATATTACTCACAGAAGTTTGAGGAGTTCAGGTCATGGGTAATGGTGCTATGGTTCTTGTAAGACCCTTATGGCCTTGACCCTTGGTTCTTTGGTGTAATGTACAACGTTCCTTTTTATACTAAGTTGTTGGTAAGTCACTAGGGTTGGATGGCCGACCATTAAAATGATAACCATCTAGTATTTTTTCCTTAATGGAATTTTTGGGCAGAGAGCAATGGCTTTGAAAATCCTTTAAGGCTTAGCATTTAGAATGTTGAGTAGAATCTGAGTCTACGTAGAAGATGTAAGAAGCTTTGAAATGCAATTTTTTCTTTATGTGAATACCTTTATGGCATCACAACTATTCGAAATCGTTTCTATTACAGACCGGGTGTATTTTTGTTTTGCACCTTGAACTAGGTTTTACTTTTTCTAGAAATAAAATTAGATTGTTTAGAGAATAAAGGTTTTTTCCTATTGCATGTTACAAATCGTATTTGATGCTTCTATGTGCAATTATAATGCATTTGTCACAGTATTTGTTTTGTGCACCCCACTCTAAAACGGTTCCGGGACTATTCATTAATTTGGATTTTGTAGATGCTTATATACATATTCTATAAATTGTTATTGAATTCCAATTTTTTTTTTGTTAAAAATTGGTATTTATTCTGTAATTTGTTAAGCATTGGTTTTTAAATAATATTTACAACCAGATATAAAAGCTTATGGCATGCAACAATAGGATTGTGTCCTGTCAAAAAGAATTCGTGGTTCAATGCTTGGTTTCCCTTTTTGGGTTTTTTTCTGTATTTCTAGCTTAAAGATTAAGGTCGTGAGGCCATTGTATTCCCAAATTGTTATTTTGTTCTGTCAACGTTTAAACTAAAGGAAATATTTTTGGTTGTTGTGTAATCTTCTAGAGCCTTAACGATAAGTTTCAATATATAGTTTTTGAGTTGTAAGGATTCTGTGTTTCTCTAAATGTGAAAATTGTATATCGTTGAAAGGTTTATGTGTTTGGTTACGGCTTAGAAGAGTTTATATTTTTTGTTTAAAAACTCATATAGAAAAATGACCCTTACGGGTTTTGAACCCTTGACCTAAACAGTTAATGAACTGTCCCTAAATCTATAATATTATATAATAACACTTATTCTAGGAAAATGATATGCATTGAATAGATATATTTATCTTGGTTGTTGTTTAGTCGAAAACATGGCTACCCCTATCTCTGTTAGTTTGTTTTATGCTATAATAGATTTCAATTATTGTTTTTCCCTTAAAGGAAATAGTCTTTACACTTTTAAGACTTAACTTATATTTTGTAAATTATAATACTGTATTGAAGTAAGTGATCACTTAGTTTGTTTTATGCTATAATATATTTTAATTATTGTTTTTCCCTTAAAGGAAATCGTCTTTACATTTTTAAAACTTAACTTGTATTTTGTAAATTATAATACTGTATTAAAGTAAGTGATCCACTCGACTACGACCTGAGTAAATTAAAATAAATCCTATCGACTATAATATCTGATAAAAATTATTTTTTTAATGGCTTTCAAACCTTGGTTGGAAAACTTGGAAATTTAATTTATTTCAAGATTGCCCTAAATGAACCTTTGTTCATCGTTTACTTAACAATAATAGTAAAATAAAGAAACATAAATAAATGAAACTTAAAGGAAAGTCAGTATTCATGAAAATATAATAAGAAACTATTTATAATATAATATGTATACATATACATTTTTTCATTTTAAGAACAATTACAATAATCTACAGTTTCCATTAATCTTTGTAAAAAATGTACCATTATTTATCTAATAATATACATAGATAATATTTATTTAACCTAATCTAATTAAGAAATAATTAATAGTTTAGGGAGTCCTTCAACATTCATAAATATTTCACATACATATATAAAACAATTTCATAGATAATGAAAAAAACATCTTAGAAATTGTGTAATTGTAGAAGTGGACAAACACCCAAAGAAGACTATTCCTCCCAACCGTCTCCTAAAAGCAACCAAGATTACTTGATTTAGGAACCTTGAGGCCATTAATTGATCCACCGGGATGAAGATGTTGTGTAGAATCCTACAAAGTAATCTTTGTAACTTAGCAACCTCACTTGCAAACTTAACTCATAACAAATCACTTTAGCTACCCCTTCATCGAATTCCTCTTGTGTGCCTAAATTTTTTAGTTTCCAGCAAGATCACAAGGTTCTAATCACATAGAATAGAATATGGTGAGCCTCCTCCTCAATTCGATGTTATATATATGATTTCCTAGATCTTTGGGTCAGTTTTGTAATTAAATCAGCCACCTTGTCAATTCCTCTTTTTAGGGAACATGACCACATTTATAGGGATATTGCCTGCTGCAATATCTGGAAAGTGATTGGTGTTGCTACCACTTGTGATTTGGCCTTCTATAGCAAATCATTCCTCCTAGTGGGTCAGTGAACACTCTTCAATGCTATATTTTTATCAATTATACAATATGATCTTAGGATCTTAACTGAGAGACTAACATGCACAACAATCAATCACAAGAGACTATAGACACAAAGATTTTCCTCGAGCAAACCATAAAGGAGAAAAATATGCAACTTCTCAGAGATAGAATGAGCACCAATGGCAATAGTAAAACCCAAAGACATAAATATGATCTCCAATAGTTGTTCTCTCTCTCACTTGTGTGAGCTCCTCTTCTCTCACCTATGCACTATAGCCGGGTGAGTGTGTTTCTCAAATAGAGAGGATCACTCTCTATTTATACTAGTTTCGAATTTGACAATTACTTACCAGGGCCGACTTCTCTAGGAGAGTCTAATAAGCCTAGTGGCCCACAACTGTGGGGAATTTACCCCTGACATACAAAGGAGGGTTAATATCTATGTCTTTACATGACTTTATTACATTAATGATTCTCCCGATAGGAACATCGGGGACCAATAAAATACAATATATAAAACATACAAGTGAATACATTCCGAAGATACAAAAACATCAACACTCCCTCTTAACTAGGAAGGTATTCTCTTGACACAATTCATCAACACAACTCTTCATCACTGGATCAAAGCTGGATCATCACTGTATCATGATCAAAACTGGATTATCACTGGATCATCATCATCGTCATTTCTTTTGCTTCTATCAATCAAATGGTGCTATCTCTCAATTCTTCTCATCATAGGAAGTTCTACAGAGCCAACACTTTTCCATGCTGGTTGTAGGTCTAGCCTCCATGTAGGTACTCATCAACGGATCCAACCCTTTTTCATGCTGGATGTACTACCTTGCTCTTGCAAGTACTTCTCCTACAGATCCAGTCCTTTTTCATACTGGATGTAGGCCTCTATAGAGCTAGCCCTTTTTCATGTTGGATGTAGGCCTCTATAGAGCCAACCCTTTTCCATGCTGGATGTACCTCTACAGAGCCAACCCTTTTTCATGATGGATGTAGGCCTCTACAAATCCATTCTTTTTTCATGCTAGATGTATGCCTCTACAAATCCAATGCTTTTTCATTCTATATGTAGACCTCTGGAGAGCCATTCTTTCCCTCTACAAGGACTTCTGTTATAGAGCCAGTCCTTTTTCATACTAGATGTAGTTCTACAGAGCTAGTCCTTTTTTATACTGGATGTAGTCCTTTCCCTCTGCAAGGTCTTTTGCTACAGAGCCAGTCCTTTTTAACACTGGATGTAGTTCTCAGCACTTATATCTGACCATGGGAGGAACCAATCCTACCACCATGTCAGAAAGGAACAACACTTACATTTTACCATGGGAGGAACCAATCCTACCACCATGTCAGAAAGGCACAGCACATACTTTTGACCATGGGAGGAACTAATCCTACCACCATGTCAGAAAGGATCACGAACTCATCGGTTCCCCTTGGAAGGAACCTCGATCTGGATAACCCCAAGATTCTCCCTGAAGTACTCAACTTCACTCTGGCTAATGATTTGGTCAAGAAATCAGCTATCTATTAATCCATCGCAACATACTAGAGATTCACTGTTCCTCTCTACACCATATCCCTGATATAGTGATATTTGATCTCGATATGCTTCGACTTGTCATGGAACAATGGGTTCTCCGACAACTTCACACAAATCTGGTTGTCGCAACATATACAAGTATCATCTAACTGGATATCAAACAGTAGCTTCCTCGACTACACTGCCTCACAACTAGCTGAATAAGCTATGACATACTCTACTTCAGCTGTAATCAGTGCCACACAGGACTTATTCCCGCTAAACCAAGAGATCACACCTGATCACATACTGAAGCAGCACCTCGAAGTGCTCTTCCTATCAATGGCACTTCCTTCCCAATCCAAATCCACATAACCTTCTAGGTTAATCTTCTTATTCGCCTCATACTTGAGCCCATAATCAATTGTATCCTTTAGGTACCTTAGAATATGCTTTGCAGCAATCAAGTGAACATGTTTCATATCTATTAGGAACTGGCCCAATGTGTTCATAGAAAAGAAAATATCTGGTCTCATGTTTGTCAAGTACATCAAAGACCCAATCATATGACGATACATTGTAGCATCAACTGACTCTGATGAAGCATCACTCAATAGCTTCAGGTTTGATGCCATAACTGTGGTCACGACCTTGCATTCCATCATCTCGAACCTCTCCAGGATCTCTAATGCATACTTCCCTTGTCCTAGGGAGATTCCATTTGCACTCTGCCACACCTCCATGCCTAGAAAGTAGTGCATCATACCCAATTCTTTCATCTCAAACTTGGCATCAAGATTCCTTTTCGTGTTAGCAACCAACCCATCCTCACCTATTACAAACAGGTCATCTACATACAATAGGAGTATCATTGGTTTCCCTTCTTCAACTTTGTAGTAAAGGTTGGAATTCGCTTTACTCTTGGTAAATCCCAAAATAGTCAGGAAGTTGTCAATCCTATCGTACCATGTCATGGGTTCCTGTTTCAAACCGTATAGGGATTTATTCAATTTACACACATGAATTTCCCTATCATGTGTCTCAAAACTGAGTGGTTGCTCCACATACACTTCCTCTTCCACTAAATGATTCAAGAAAGCTTTATTGACATCCATCTGGTGTATCTTCCATTTCATTACTGCAGCCAGAGCAATTACTAATCTGATGGAAGTGTATCTGGCTATAGGTGCAAAATTTTCTTCATAATCTATTCCTTCTTTTTGGGAGAATCCATGAGCCACAAATATTGATTTATATTTCTCTATGCTTCCATCTACAGCATGCTTGATCTTGTATATCCATTTGGAAGTCACAACAGACTTCCCCTTTGGTCTTGGGACAACATCCCAAACATCATTCTTCATGATCGACTGGTATTCCTCAATTATAGCATCCTTCCATTCTTTCTTTTCTGCTACTTCTTTATATTTGGAAGGTTCTTTATCAATGATGTCACTTAATAGGTATACATAACCGGAGTAGGACCTAGTTCTTTTCCTCTCTCCGTGCATTTATTCTGGAGCCCCATATCTTTCTGCACCTTGGATAGCTTCTCGTACCCATGCAGGTTTCCTCTTGTGAGTATTCTTCTCCTGGGGTGGATCTTTAGGTTCCCAAGGTTCTTTTATTTCTCGATCATCTTCTTGAGTTGCATCGTTCATAGTTGTATCTTGAATCCTAGGTGCTTCTGCTTCTTCAGGGTCTTCAACAGGTATTTTTCTTGATTTGTTGTAAGCTGAATCTTCGTCAAATTGCACATCCCAGCTAATGTTGATCTTCTTGAATCCTAGGAAGTATATTCTATAATCCTTCAATCTTTCACTATATCCTAGAAATATACCCTTCTTTCCTGAAGGATCTAAATTTGTCCTCTTTACTTTCGGAATGTGTATGTACACTGGATAGACAAATATTTTGAGATGACTAACTTCTGGTTTCTTGCTGGAGAATACTTCTTCAGGTTTCTTGCTCTCAAGTACTCTATGTGGACTATGGTTCTGTACAAATACAGCTCTCCTAGCTGCTTCTTCCCATAGATGCACAGGAATATCTTGATCATGAAGCATTTCCCTTGCAGCTTCCATAATCATTCTATTCTTCCTTTCTGCAACCCCATTCTATTATGGATTATATGGAGTGGTCAACTCCCTCTTAATTCCTGAATCTATGCATAATTATTTGAATTCATTTGATGTGAATTCTCCGCCATTGTCTGATCGAAAGGTATTTATTTTCTTGTCTGTGTGGTTCTCGATCAAGGCTTTGAATTCTTTGAACTTACTGAATACTTGATCTTTTTTTTTCAAGAAGTATATCCATGTATTCCTAGAAAAATCATCAATGAAAGAAACATAGTATACATACCCACTCAATGAACTAGATGACATTGGACTGCATACATCATAGTGGATGATTTCCAATAGTCCTTTTTCCTTGTTGTTGCTACTTGGAAATGTCTTCTTTGTGTTTTTTCCGTTCACACATCCTCTGCAAACACCTTCATGTTTTTCCTTTTTTTATGGAAGACCTTCAATAGATTTTCTTGCAAGTCATAGTTCCCTATAGTGCACATGTGCAAGCATTTTGTTCCAAAGTTCATTTGGCTCTACTGAGCCATGGACCAAAGCTTGTATTTGTTCCCTCTTTAATTTGTATAATCCTCCCTCTTGCTCTCAAATCACAATTGCATCATCTATAGTCTTTCCCTTTGGCTAGATAAGGACTTGGCCATCTACAAATGCAATCCTCATGCCTTTTTCATCTAATGCAGAGATGGAGAGAAGGTTCTTCTTTAGTACTGGTAGAAACAAGACATCCTTCATCTTCATAGACCTTCCAGAGTCTAGCTTATACGAGGATTCACCACTACCTTTTATGGGATACTGGTAGTCATCCCCAAGTTTCACTTTGTGGGGTGACTCATGTTCAGATAGTTTCACAAAGGATTCTTTGAATCCCATCATATGTTTGGAAGACCCACTATCTATGAGCCAATCATTGCTTCCATGTGTGACAGTTCTCATGAGAGAAGAAATCAAAACATATTCTTCATCACTAGAAGAGTCTACTTATTTGACTTTCTTTCTTGGAGGTTCATCATCCTCTACCGTGTGAGCATGATGTCTTATTTTGTAGTTATTCTTCTTTTGAGAGCCTCCTTTGTTTCTGGGACAGTCTTTGGAGATGTGTCATTTCTAATCATAGGTGTAGAATCTGATACTACATAGATCTCTTCGAGGGTTATTTTGGTGTGAATGTTTACCTCTGGGATGATGATAGTTCCATCTATTTTTCTTGGTGCGTACTGTGAGAGCTTGATCTCCATTTCCCATATTTTATTCTCAAGCTACTATTCAAGCTTATTCTTGTGAGCATTCCTCCCACATCCTACTGAAGTTGATTAGATTTCTTCTAGCACAAATCCCTTGAATGAAGGAGTCCCATGACCTAGGGAGACCATTCAAGGTGGTCATCACAATTTCTGCATTCTCTACTTCTTCATCTACTGCTTGAAGTTGTTCTTTGATCTAGGAGACCCTTGTAAAGTATGACTATATGGTCTCTGCATTTTGGATCTTCACATTCTTCAATTGATTTCTCAAGGTCATCTTCTAATTTATGTTTTTCCCTTCAAATAGCTTGGTCAAGGAATCAAACATCTCTTTAGGTGTCTTTAGGGGAGACACCTGTGGTATGAGGTGATCCTTGATTGAATCAGAAATAATCCTCTTATCCTTGACAAATTTATTCTTGTGTAAGGCCTTAGCCTCATATCCCTCTAGAACTGGAACCTCTCCACTGATGTAGGATTCCAATTCATTTTCTTCAAGAAGTAGTGAGATCCTATACTTCCATGCTCGAAATTTATCAGCTCCTTCAAGCTTTTCATCAATCTTGGTGTGATGAGACATCTTAACTGAGCACCTTGAATGGAAATATAAAAGGTTTAGATCTTAGCAATTTGAGAAGTTGAAACTGGATCTGGAGCTAATCTTCTGTAGTGCTGGTTTTTTGGTTCAGGGGAAAATTAGGGTTTGAATTTCCTGGAGTTCTACCCAACCAAAAACTTTGATCTTGCTCTCTAAACTTCGATTTTGAGGAGGAGATAAATCCTATGCTAGGCTCACTAAAAAATTCCACTTCTGTAAAAATGTCTAATTTCCCACAGTAGTGACAGGTCAAAAACTGATGCTCAGAATCGGATTCTGCTTTGAAAGAAATAAGCATCCTTCAATGGAGAGTCATCCTAGCCTCTTTTTGTTGATGGATTATGGAGATAGACCCAAAAAATAAGAATCCCTAGCTTCTGAAGCTACACAGTGTCTTATTCTCAAGTTAGTTTTGATACCATGTTATATTTTTATCGATTAGACATTATGATCTTAGGATCTTATCTTAGAGAATAACATGCACAAAAATCAATCACAAGAGACAATAGACACAAATATTTTCCTCGAGAAAACCATAAAGGAGAAAACCCTGCAACTTCCTCAGAGATAGAATGAGCACCAATGGTAGCAGTAAAACCAAAAGACAGGAAGATGAACTCCAACAACTGTTATCTCTCTCACTTGTGTGAGATCCACTTCTCTCATCTATGCGCTATATCTGGGTGAGTGTGTGTCTCAAATAGAGAGGATCACTCTCTATTTATACTAGTTTCTGACTTGACAATTACTTACGACGGACGACTTCTCTAGGAGATTCTAATAACCCTAGTGCCCCACAACTGTGGGGACTCTACCCTCGACTTACAAAGGAGGGTCAATCTCTATGAATTTACATGACTTGATTACATTAATGATTCTCTTGATAGTAAAATCAGGGACCAATGAAATACAATATATAAAATATACAAGTGAATACATTTTGAAGTTACAAATACATCAACATTCAATAGTCTTCTTTGGATAGGTGTCTCCTCTTTTAATTATTTAAATAAATAAAATATTCAATTATAGTCATCTTTGACCGTCGTTGGTCAACAACATAAAACTTTACAATAATTTTTAAAGTAATGTTATCTCAAAAAATAAATTGCTTTTTCAGTTCTAGGTGGGTTGCAGGGTCTTTATGATTTCTGTGCAGTAGTTAGTTATGATACATACCACCCATATGATGGTTTTTTTTTGGTTTATATAGCACTGGTACAACTTATGTATGCGTATGTAATGTTAGTCTTTGGTTTAGTACTAGAATCCATTACAATGGGCTTATGACCATACTCACATAATTTTATTTAATGTTTGAGTGACTCATTGAGTCTTGCGATTTATGTGGAACACTATTGTTTTAATAGTTTGATGGGTTGTATATTTGGTTCCCTCGAAATAGTTGGATACTGCTAGTTATTAATTATGGATTGATAATCTTGCATCCGAGATTGATTTACTTGTAGATATGTGATCTGGATAGGATTGTTGCTTACAGATCATCGATCTGATTGTGACTATTTACTTTTGGATCCGTAAAGGATTTGTGTATAATTTTAATAATGTTTTATCTATAGGAGATTATTTATGTAATAACTATACTGTAAGTTTCTTTGTAAAATATCCATTCTGTATATTAATCAAATTCTATAAATTCTATATATGAATACGATTCTAGATATGTAAATAACTAGATTATATATTAGACTATATAATCGAATAATATTTATGTTTTAATGGATTGAATAGGGATTATTCCTCACTCTTCCCGAATCATGAGATAATTATATTTATACTAACAACCATTAGAAGATTTGGTTATTCTACATACTAACAGTTTTAAATTACAGACTAGGAAATTAATAAGAAAGGGAGAAGGTACAGAGATACATTAAAACTAAATCTATTAAGTACAAAATTTGATTTCTAGCAAGTAAACCATTAAGAGAAATCCCTAACTTAGGTATGGATTCCCGCTCTAAGGACTTCCCTAAATTCCATTTAACATTTATAAATATAATGAAAACATAACATAATTAGAACTCATAAACAAGCTAGACTAATCGATGCATACTAGGTGATACATTAATAATTCCATATCTAGAATGAAACATCCTACTATAAAATTAAAACATAGGATAAGAACGTGGCACCCATGCTAGGAAAACAGAAGAGCAAAATCCGTTTCTCCCAACCAACTCCTAGAGCATCCAAGCTACTTACTCCAGAACCTCCGAGCATGTTCGATGAACCACAAGAGAAAAATCCTCTTAATGCACCATCTCTTGCATCATCAGATTCAATCCCCGTCCAATGTTAACCTCCTTTTTGCTTATGGGAATAATATTATATAGTATTTTTCCTAGAACTTGGGCAATTATAAGCCTCTTGCTCTTTAGCACTCAACTAGGAGTTGTGATGTGAGGATGATTCCTCCTGCATCTTGAGTTCTTACTCAATAGCTTCATCCACTTGTATTTTACTCTTGTGTATTAGCAAACACTCTTCAACAACTATTTCCACTTTTGTCCCCCCTTAGTATATTTTATTAATAAAGAATAATTCATCACAATTTTTTTATTCTTTACTTTTTGTCGTAAATAATAAAAATAATAATTAAAGTAGTTTCAGTAGAAATTAATAATAAATTATTAATTCCACGTGCATTACACATAGTCACACACATTTTTCTACAACACATGCTTGAGCAATT
>LPNX011044285.1:6079-85056 GCA_001517045.1 Pseudotsuga menziesii | reverse complement strand
TATATAAAAGAATAAGAATAAAAGTTTATATGAATGAATATGAAAATTCTTGTATCTATAATTATTTGAGTATAACTAGTAATCAAGGATTATTACTATGATCATGGGCGCTTTCTGCTTTAAAAGTCAAGATAATAATCATTAAGAAAACAACACAGTTTCTTAGGGTTCTCTTTAAAAAAGTAGTAGACTCCACTAAAAGGAAAAAAAAAAACAAATAAGTGGTTAAATTGTTGGGGAAAATTGGTTAAACAGTTTCAATTCCTTTCTCTTTTTCGTGTTTCTCTCAGTTAAAAGAAATAATGATTTGGTGAAGGGATTATATACCTGATTATTATTTCTCCTTTAAATAAAAATAAATATAGATTCCAACTCACCTTTCAATTTTTACACAAAGAGGGTTTCCTCTCTGTTACCGAGACAACACTCGTTGTTTATTGATTTCTATTGTAAAGACGTGTATATAAATTTTTTGTTAACCTTGTAAATGGGACTAAACTCTATACATTATTGTTATGTACATTCTGTGTGTGGAGAAGGAACACATTAGTACCGAGAATAGTTGCATTTTCCATACCATTGTTTATTGGAGTTAGCCTGTGTGGAAACATCTGCCATTCTAGAATTATATAATTCTTGATGGATAAGTGCATGGGATCTTCTTCTGGTGTTCCATGCATGTTGTTCTCTTGTTGAAAGAGTGTGGGATGTTTTCCCTTTTTCTTTTCTTTGTTGCAATGAAGAAGGGTTTCCTCCATGCATTATGTTAGTCCTAAAAGATGCACTCTGATTGCAGAGAGGGAATTGCTAGCACATCTTAAGATCAGGAAAACATAACTAGTTGAATTTTTCTTTAAAGGTAGCTTATGCAAGGAGGTCAAAGAATATTGCATATAGAGAAAGTGTAAACAACTGATAACATTTGGATCTACAAATAACAATGGATAACCAGACTAAAAGGAAAAATCATATCAGGATAACCAAAGTTCAAAGAATATTGGTAATATGTGGAGATGTAGCTCATTCACACATTAACATAAAGAAACATGTTCAGAAAATCATTCCAAAGATGGAATCTGAAATTCAAAATATGAGCATGGGAAATCACTATAAAAACATTGTTTCTCGGGAATCCATAACTAAAACCAATTAAAACATAACTACACAGTATTCAAATTGAAAAACAACTAGAACCTAACTCAAAACAGATAGAAAATTGTCTTTAGATAATAAGTCTCCAAGATTAAATTTAAAGAGCACGTCTTCAGACTTTTAGTATATGATTTTTAAAGATCTGGAAATAAAACTCTGTGTTTATCTCCATATATTGACTTGATGCTCATAATTTATTCAAAATGTCCTTTAATTGAAGCTTTGAATTCCACATACACTCATATCTTCCACCAATTGGATTTCAAGTTTATAAATATGAATAAGGTTCTTAGACCAGTGCAAACTAGATGGTTGGAAATGTCGAGGTTGTTTGACACTTATTTGCCATCTGCTTATTGAATTCTCAGCATTCTGGAATTGATTGTTGATCTTTTTTATAAACTCATCTTGCCAGGTTCTCCGCCACTGAATTATTTAATTCCTTTAAATCCGGAATTGAAATTTCAAATGTTGATTTTCTTGTTTACTGTGTTCACCTGAAAATGCTTAATTCATGCCTTAAGATATGGATGTAATATTTTCTTGCTAACTATTTACCTCTGACTCTTTACCTCTAATGAAGGTTTTGATTTTCATTTGTTCTTTAAAAATTTAAACTTGAGCTCACGTACTAGGAAGTTTATCATTCTCTTTGGTGATCTAAAAAAATGTGCATAGCTTTGGATCATTGTGAGTGTTCTTATTAGTCCCTGTCGTAGTCTAGTACAGACTCTTGTAATTGGCTTGTCAATGTTTTAAATACTCTGCACACAAATCAATACATGTTTTTATCTATTAAACAAAGTTTAGATGGACAAAAGCATGAAACATGTTGTTTTTTACGAGGAAACTTTATTTTTACCATTCAAAAACAAGGAACCATCCTTTAGTCAAATAAGAATTTTCGACCTCTTATTTGGCCTCATATCGAGGCAAGTGACCAACTTTTCATTTCAAAAACTATGGTTTTTGAAATATAACTTATGTGTTTGTACTTTTTTGGGAGTAATGCGACCAATATTGTTAGAATTAATTCAACACATTAAATGTTTAACTTCATTGCCTGTGATTTCCCAAGTATTTTGGATCGGCATTATACTTGTAGTATTTGATTTACATAGCACTGCCCTTATGTTATCACTGCCTGACCGCCCTTATGTTACCATCCTTATTGTATCACCACCCTGCTACCCGTCCTCTTGGTTGTTTCATAGTTCTTTTTCAAATGTCGCATGTGTATAATTTCTTCATGCAAAAGATGAAACTAAAAATTTCTTCTTGCAGGGTGTCAATGTTAGCAAAATTCAAGTCAATATGAATTGTTGCTGAATTACAACAGTTTATAAACTAAACTCTCAATGGATCATAACATTTAAACTATTAATAAATTAGTAAAGGATAATCTATGTGGTTATTTTTCTTATCTTTTATTCTATTGCTAATGTGCTTACCTCTTGGTTGTTTCGTAGTTCTTTCTCAAATGTTTCATTTGTATAATTTATTCATGCAAAAGAGGCAGCTGAAAATTTCTTCTTGCAAGGTGTTAATGTTATGCTATCACCGCCCTACTATCCGTTCTCTTGGTTGTTTTGTAGTTCTTTTTCAAATGTTGCATTTGTATCATTTCTTCATGCAGAAGAGGCAGCTGAAAATTTCTTCTTGTAGGCTGTGAATGTCAGAAAAATTTAGGTCACTATGATTTGTTGCTGAATTAGAATAGTTTATAAACTAAACTCTCAAAGGGTCATAACATTTAAACTATCAATTAATTAGAAAAGGATAATCTATGTGGTTATTTTTCTTAGCTTTTATTCTATTTCTAATTTGCTTGCCTCTTGGTTGTTTTGTAGTTCTTTTTCAAATGCTGCATTTGTATAATTTCTTCATGCAGAAGAGGCAGCTGAAAATTTATTCTTGCAGGGTTTCAATGTTATGCTATCACTTCCCTGCTACCCATTCTCTTCGTTGTTTCGTAGTTCTTTTCCAAATGTTGTATTTGTATAATTTATTCATGCACAAGAGGTAGCTGAAAATTTCTTCTTGCAGGGTGTCGATGTTAGCAAAATTCATGACAATATGATTTTTTGTTGAATTAGAACAGTTTATAAACTAAACTCTCAATGGATCATAACATTTAAATTATCAATGAATTAGTAAAGGATAATCTATGTGGTTATTTGTCTTAGCTTTTATTCTATTGCAAATTTGCTTGCCTCCTTTTTAGTCTATAGATCAAAAAAATATTTCTTACCTTTTCCAAATTGCTCATCCACCATGTCATAGGAGTCTAGATGCTTCCTAAATCTCCTCATTATGGGAATCTCGCACATAAATGATATATTACATATTTTTTAGGAATATTATAAACAATGGTGGCATGAATGACTGATATATTACAAATATTTTGAACAATAAACAATATCGTGATCAGAACTTCAGCTAAACTCTTGATGTGTGTTTATACTACCTGAATTTCGTATAAAAAGATCCAATTTTTCTGCCCCATTAAGAGAAGCATCAAAGTACTAGTACAGGCGATTAAGGCCTCTATCTATATATAGACCAATAAAAATCACCTTTCCTTTTCGAATTATTATAAAAACAAAGGATGATAGATCAAACAAGAACACCACTAAATGGTCCAGAAAAACCTCTATTCGAAAAAGGGATAGTGAAATAATGAAAAATGACCTCTGGTTCCTGGAATACTGTCTAAGGTCAAGAAGGAAGAAATCCCTGTGGCTCTCATAAACCCTAGATTATTTCCGCATTTTTATATTCAAAGAATATAATATCATTTCCCCCTCCCTATTTATGATTGATAACAAGAAGCATCTTCATCGAAAGAGCTAGTTGACTATATTTTACATACAATAAAGGTAAAATATTTAGTGAAAAAAAGAAATCTAATCAAGTTTAGATCCTGGGTAAATCCAATCTAAATTCATTGGGAACATGAAGCAATTGTTGTAGCATACTTAACCTTTGGGACAGACTACGGACTGGCTTCGCACCAGCAAAAGGAGTAGCATCCCAAGCTTCAAGATTTGGAAGCAATCCCAGCAGCATTGGAAGGATGAAAAACAACATGGAAAGTAAGGGAAACATGGACATGAGGGTTGGTCTTGGTTATCCATCCAACAACACACACCTTCCGTGCTACAAATCCAGAGACAAATAAATAACAATACCATTTAGAATACATACAGCCTGCAACTATACATATATAATATATGCAATAAATGGTTTAAAAATTTTGAATTAAAATCACACACTCCATCTGTGAAAGCTTCAACATATTGGGGCTGAGGAGCTTCCGTGGGGTACCCTGATAGCATTCATTAAAATCATTATTTACTATAAATGAAATTAACATCTAACTATGCAATGAAATAATAAATGTGAAGAAAAAATGGAGTAACCTGGCTGGGGATAGCGATATCCACCCGAGTAGCCTTGATAGGCATAGGGATATCCACCTGGGTATCCTAGGGGTGGAGGCCTACTGCCAGACATGGCATTCCTCTGCTTCTATCTTTGGGCCTCCAACTCAAATAGAGACGATGTATTAATGAATATGTTAGAGTCTCAATAGTCCTAGGAGATTTCAATACTATAATAACCTCGATTCTTAAAAATAAGGGAGGGCATGATCATATTTACAGGATAGCCAACTCTTTGGGAGATGATAGAGAAACTCAATATGGTGGATATATCAACTGCAAATGTGATATATACTAGAACAATTGAAGAAGAGATGTAAACTAGGTGGTGTCTCGTATTGATCATCCTTAGTCTCATAATATGAAGAACACCTACAATCTCATATTGAAAAGTGAGAGACTCAGAAATAAACTTTGTGGAACCATAAATCATAAATCGCAGATAAACTAGTTGAAGGAGGGATTAAAAAAAAATTACTAGGCCATACAACATGGCCAACTAAACAAAATTGTCACTCTTAAAAAAGAATAGATTGAAGCAGAACTAGTCAAATATTTTCAGGACCTTCTAAATGAGCCAGAGCTGGATAGGGAAGAAGGCATCCAATAAATTACTAAAAACATCCATTCTCTACTCACCCATGATCAAAATAAGGGTTCATGCACCCAGTGACGATTAAAGGAGGTAGAGGAGGATGTAAATCAAATTGAAGAAGTAAAATTACTTTTGGACTATAAGACAGTATCTTTGTAGGTGCCCTTTGGTTTTACATAGTGTGCACTAGACTATCTCCTTTATAGTTGTTACAAAATTCGTTCTCGGAAGGTGCACAATAAAATCTGTGTGCGGTGATTGGTTGATAAAATAGTATTTTACTCTGAAAAACTGAGATAGGAAATATCCAACTATGCGCCACAAAAGTTCAAAACAAACAAACAAACAAACAAATAATAGGGTTCCCCTAAGACAAAGGGGAATCTCTATGAAAATGATCCTGTTGGATCATATGCAATTCAAATCTAGTGAGATAGCCATTTATTCAAAAATAAAGATAATGTTAGCTGACTAGATAGGGAGTACAAAAAGGAAATACCAGAGATTCAACAGGGAACCGAGACAGGACCAGGAAAAGATATAGTTGCGTGTGAACTCCTTCATTCAGCAGTATATTTTTTCGATTGCGTGAAACCAACAACTATAGTAGAGATGGAAATAACTATAACAAAGGTTGTAGCATAAAGCCCCTTATTTGAAGACCGATAATACTTAATCAAATCCATTCAATATTTTGGTGGACAAGAATTATGTATGACGTTCATTCCTGTTCATTACAAAGAATAGGATTGGAATCAAAACTCTATTCACCCATGGTGTCCTTATACTTAAGATGGACATTTATTAGAGTGGATCAAATCTTATTTTTCTAGGATGTGAAGGGCATCATACATGCCCTTGATAGATATTTTTTTATTTTCTTGAAAGTAGCAGAGGGGGATTACCTTCATTTGTAGGGAATTGCTTCTGGTATTATTTAGTGACCTGATCCTTGTGCTTATCACCCCATAAATACTTCTCAATTCCAAAATATATTCCTTCCGAGAATTACTATAATTTCTTATGGACAAACTAGACAGGATCAGGGTGGAGACCTACAAGGAAATCTTAAATTGTTGAGCAATATAGAGGTGGCATCCTGCTCGTAAATCATAACTAATATGGTTTTTTACTGGTATGGCTTCTGAAGGCTTGTCATGCATTATAAATATGATAATATGCTTTCCATATAATCTCTTGTAGCATCCATTCTCCACATTTATAATCCGTATTCATTGTATTGAATGTGTGTCATGCAAATGGGTGCATGCTAAGATAGTTGTTGAACGCGTTTCTTCCAAAATGATATCTTTTGACATGTACATCTTTAGGGTTGCATTATAGTGGTTCTTGCTTTGGTAAACATTATAGAACTAGTGCTAGGGGTGCTCGTGAATCTAGAACTGAGCAAATATAAACTGCAGGGTTTACTCTACTGATTATAGCCCCCCCTATGATTCTTATCACTCTAGTTTGTCTTCACATCCTGACAAGAGGTAACTTGTGTTTGAGGATAGGTATTCTAGATATTCCAGTTAAAGTGCTTATTTTGGCCATAGGTCTTCGTCCCCATATTCAATTGCTTGTGGTATAAATCCACTTATTTGAAATCGGCTTACAAATGGCATATTCTTTCACTCTCTCCAATGCCAATGAGTGTAATTAAAGTTTAAAATACATACAGTACAGCATAACCTTTACAACATTTTTTTGTTTTTTAATGTATACCTAATTGTTACATCTTTTTTCTTTGTGTTTTTATTTATAGATAATTTTATACCTTTTTTATTACTTATACATATTTTATATATATGCTTTAAACATTAGGAATCGATCAATATTAACCTTATATTAGTAAACACATTTATATTTTCATTACAAAGTTAATCATTACGATTCAAAAAATAATATTTTTTAATAATATTACAAAATTCTTGATCTATCACACTCTTGGTTAAATATCTTTTAAGACCGGATTTGACCATATTACATGTTATTGTAGGTGGCACTACTCTGGAAACAATAACTCTTAAAAATAGAGTAATAACGCTTAAAAACTAGCGTATACTACTATAGTTTTAAGAATTTAATTAAGAATAACACAAAGAGAATTTATGGCTCTACTTATACATCATTAAGTACTAGTTGCAAATAAAGAACACTACAAAAATTAATATATACTATGCCTATGTTATGAATCAATAACATTGTTGTATAAATATTATAACTACACTAAACAGAACCATGGCAATGAAATTCTCCTACATTGTTTGCATTTGAATGGTTTATTTGCTCAAGAAAACAAAATTGTTTATTTACAAGATTCAAATGCATATGTTGTTTCCATCTTGCTTACTTTTCTACTATAATATGCATATAATGTACAGGAATAGGTACATAGAGACAAATAAGAAAAAACAAATAAAAGAAAAGGAACAGCTTCTTCCAGAGGCAAAAAAAATAACGGGCCTCATGTTGCTGCAGCTTTCCCTTTTTATTTTGAAAATTCTATGTGGTCATGTGGAACATCTAGATTTCTCTATGCACATAGTTTTCTATCCGGTAAAACACTGGTATATAATTATGCCATATTTCAACTAGCCACCCCTTTCATCCTTGAAATTGCCAACTGGAAACCTACAATTGTAGATTGCCGAGCCTCCTAAAGTTCTAGGTAGAGAGGAGTATGTCTCTCTCATCTGTGCACAACACGTTGAAGTTTTCTTTTAGAATATTCTGCACCAGCACCAACTCAGCATCTAGTGCCATCACAATCCGACCCACTAGGTAGCTGTCAACCTACATGTCAATGAAAACCTTTAGGATTGAATCATGAACCTAGTTCTATCACAAACTACATCCTGACAAGATTTACACAGATCTTTTATAAACACCCTTTAAGACTAAAGTTCCTACTCAAAATTATGATACTACTCCACCTACCTATCGTAGTACTTGCAGGAAGTCTAACTTGCTACTTGAAAGGTATAAGTACCCATGCAAGAATGCATAGTTTCCTCGAGAGAGTTACCCTGCCTTTTGGTCACCTTTACACATAGTCTATGTCGCCATTCAATCATTACCTGAAGTCTTTTATTTCACATCCTGCGTATTCACGCAACAAGTAGCCTCCCAATGATGATACTTATAGTATAGAATGTGATCACCCGCTAACCACAAATCATCCACAAATGTTGCTGCTACTTTTCGTGCTTGTGCTTAAAAGCAATTGTTTACTCTTAAAGCCATATTTGTTTCCAAATTGTTGTTAAGAAGAATGGCATCACTTTGATATCATAGATCCACAAATGTTGCTGCTACTTTTCATGCTTGTGCTTAAAAGCAATGTGGTCATCATGTTAAATCTATGATATCAAAGTGATGCCATTCTTCTTAACAACAATTTGGAAACAAATATGGCTTTAAGAGTAAACAATTAAAGATACTATGCAAACAATTTGGAAACAAATATTTCTCTCTTGTAACTGGTTCTCAAGCATTAATGATACTATGCAAAACAAAGCATCAATAATACAATGCAAAAAAGTAATATGAATACTGTCATCTTAAGTGCTTGCATGTTGGACATGCATGCAACCTCTTTGACACTAAACCCAACCCTGTGACACAAAACCCCATTGCATTTTGTTCAAATCCTTAAGTAGGGGCTTGTCGCTTTTAGCAGCTCTCCTTGTTGATGTTCAACGCACTATGATTGTTAAAGGATCCTAGGATTACCCTTCATGGGGTTCAACAATTGATGATTCAGACACATGTCCACATTTATAATAATAATAATCCTTTTTCTAATTATATTTCCAAATGTTTAAACTCCATTCTAACATGTTGTGCAGGATAATGGATTTGTGAGGTTTCCTTTGGCGTACTATGCAACTTGAGTGCTTACGGACATGGCACTTCGATGGTGTATGAAGTGATACATCGACACTATGACTTCAAGATTACAAAGGAACCTTTTATTTATAATGGAAATACTTACACATTATTTAAAGAAAGGAAAACCACATGAAATGTTGGGAAGAATATGGGTAAAGCAACCAATTTAATAAAATAATAATTTATATATTTAATAAAAACTAATAAATAATAATTGTACTTAAAATAAAATTATTATTTGATAATTTATTATATCTTTAAAATAAAAACTATTATTTAGGAAAAGGAGTAAAGAGTCCATTCAAAAACTCTTGAGATCAAGGTTTGATAGTAGGTAACCTGGTCAATTTTAAAAAAAAAACAGAAGATGAGGCAAATTTGATGCAGGATAGTGAGAAGAGTGCAGACTCGGGGGAACTCACTTAAGCGAAAATAGTTGTGCGCATTCTAGTAACAAAAAATTGGGGTTACCTTTTTACATACACAATGCCAAAATATAAAAAAATTGATGAGGCAGATCCTGGTACCAACATTTGGCTCTAGTTGGGGATAGAATCCTCCCTATGAGGATCAAAGAACATGTAGACTAAGTGCCTGCCAGTTCTATCTTTTTTCGTAACCTGGCCTTGCATACTTCCTTCTCTCCAAACAATGATAATTTTTTGTGCGGAGTCCATTGGGATAATGGATTCATTCATATATTTATCAAACCTCTACAACTTAATTCCAACTCTAAACACACACCACTAAAATGAAAACATACTACTACAGACTAGCACACTAAAAAGAATCTACATGCTCGTATGGCGAGCTTATTCTTCCACTTACTCCTAATTCAAACCAATAGAAACAAGATAATCATGTGTAATCATGCTTCCAATGAATCCATGATAGTATCCAACCAACTGTAAATAACTTATTTCATGCAGATAGAAATCAAAGAAGAATTTAACATTTGCAACATAAATTTTATTTGCAAAGCATACTTACAATCACTATCCTGTTTGATTCCAAACTCTACCAGGATGAAATTTTCTAAAAACCATAACTCCATGTAGATGGCCATCGAGTCTTTCTAGTTGTGATGCATCTCCAACTGATAAAAAGAGTCACATTGTTCCTCTATTTCACTTATCAAATGATATTTCATTTGTTCTCCTAGAAAGAGAGCATAAAGATTTTTTGGGCATTGGAAATAAAAGGAATCAAGGTTATCCTGAATCTTCTCACAAGTTCCTTGAACAACAACATCAACAATGTCATCATGATAATCAACAAATTGATCCTCCTCTTTCATGCTTCCATTAGATGCATAATAGTCGTACATCGTCTCTAGTTGTTCATAGATGGTGAATTGAATGCCTTCATGAATCTACTAGTTAGGTGTTGTCACCATAGAGACATCGAGCTCTAGAATGTCAATATCATCATCACTATATTCATCATAAATTGGAATGACATGATAAAAATTTAATGGAAAGGATGAATATTTTTGCATATTATTATCAACAATATGACGTTCAAAAAGATATGAAATGGCTCTTGTATAATAATCATCACTATTAAAAACATTCAGATCGGTACCAAATGCATTTAAAGTATCATGATTATCAACGTTAATATCATAATTTTGAAAAACCTCCTGCTGTAAAACAATATTAGGAAAAGATACAACCGAGAATAAATCGTCTTCTTCATCTAAGTTTGAAATAGTACATACATAAAGAGCAATATCTAGTGTGTTTTTAGTTACATAATCATCGATATTACCATCAACTGTAGCTCGAAAATCTTCTTTGGAAGTAGCAATAGAAAATATTTCATTCTCGTCTATATTTTTATGAATATATTCATTTCCATCCTCACTACTATATGAAAAAACATGTTGAATATCTTAATGAAACTTCTCACAACAATGCTCAAGAAGAAGTTCCTAAGAAAGAAACATTTCGCATTGATGATGGAACACTATATTAAATTCTTTTGAATAAGGT
Organism: Pseudotsuga menziesii; assembly: GCA_001517045.1. NCBI lineage: Eukaryota > Viridiplantae > Streptophyta > Pinopsida > Pinales > Pinaceae > Pseudotsuga > Pseudotsuga menziesii. Next base: position 73,975 of record LPNX011044285.1, on the reverse strand, counting down.
ATGCTAGAAGGAGGAAATCGTTCACTACCATTCAAGAGCATCCCCTTCTAATGGATAAACAAACATATTCATGAGCACATCTTCATGATGTATATTTAACTGATCCATACATTGATGAAATCTGATGAGGTAACCCGAAGGATTATCCTCTTTTATTTCTATGAACCATGGAAGGAAATCTCCCTAAATGTCCATGACAGGTATTGCATTTGGAAATCTTGGAATATCTGAGAAATGGAGTAGCAATAGAAAATATTTCATTCTCGTCTATATTTTTATGAATATATTCATTTCCATCCTCACTACTATATGAAAAAACATGTTGAATATCTGAATGAAACTTCTCACAACAATGCTCAAGAAGAAGTTCCTAAGAAAGAAACATTTCGCATTGATGATGGAACACTATATTAAATTCTTTTGAAGAAGGTATGCTAGAAGGAGGAAATCGTTCACTACCATTCAAGAGCATCCCCTTCTAATGGATAAACAAACATATTCATGAGCACATCTTCATGATGTATAATTAACTTATCCATACATTGATGAAATCTGATGAGGTAACCCGAAGGATTATCCTCTTTTATTTCTATGAACCATGGAAGGAAATCTCCCTAAATGTCCGTGATAGGTATTGCATTTGGAAATCTTGGAATATCTGAGAAATGGAGTAGCAATAGAAAATATTTCATTCTCGTCTATATTTTTATGAATATATTCATTTCCATCCTCACTACTATATGAAAAAACATGTTGAATATCCGAATGAAGCTTCTCACAACAATGCTCAAGAAGAAGTTCCTAAGAAAGAAACATTTCGCATTGATGATGGAACACTATATTAAATTCTTTTGAAGAAGGTATGCTAGAAGGAGTAAATCCTTCACTACCATTCAAGAGCATCCCCTTCTAATGGATAAACAAACATATTCATGAGCACATCTTCATGATGTATATTTAACCGATCCATACATTGATGAAATCTGATGAGGTAACCTGAAGGATTATCCTCTTTTATTTCTATGAACCATGGAAGGAAATCTCCCTAAATGTCCATGATAGGTATTGCATTTGGAAATCTTGGAATATCTGAGAAATGGAGTGGAGAAAACCTATGATTGTTGAATGGAAACCATTCAATCGTTTGACATGTTTAACATGAGAAGTCGCTACTAGATTCTTTGGAGTCGTCTAGTGAATAAATCTACAGTCAAACAAGTGTCCACTTCTTGTTCACCATCAATAATAGAATCTACTCAATATCTTACCTCTGGGAATATGGATTAGTTCCTCCGCTCCTCGGAAATAGTTCCAGAAGATGTTAGTGCTAAAAGATGCACTTCGACTATGGAGAGGGAATGGGTAGTACATATTAAGCTCAAGACAAAATAATTGGTTGAATTTTTCTTTAAATGTAGCTTGTGCAAGGAGGTCAAAGAATATTGCAAATAGAGAAAGTGTGGACAACTGATAACATCTCGCTCTGTAAATAAAAATATATGACCACACTAAAAGGAAAAATTATATAAGGATAACCTTAGTTCAAACAAGATTGGTACTACGTGGAGATGCACCTCATTCACACATTAACATAAAGAAACATATTAGAAAAACAATCCAAAGATGTAATATGAAATACTAAATCTGAGCATGGGAAATCACAAGAAAAAAATTGTTGCTCAGGAATCCATAACTAAAACCAGTTAAAACATAAATGCACAGTATTTCAATTCAAAAACAACTAGAACCTGACTCAAAACAGATAGGAAATCGTCTTTAGCTAATAAGTCTCCAAGATGAAATTTACATAGCACGTCTTCATACTTTTAGTATATGAGTTTTAAATTCATACAACTCTCTACCTGATCCAAATTTATGTGAGAACAAAATGAAAGAATAGACAAATAATCATAAACACATCCATATTTCAAAGATAATAGAGATACAATAAACATATATTCTATTAAATAGTGGAAATAGAACAGATTGTAAATACAACAACTAGAATGGTGGTAGTTATCTCTAAGAAGAGATGTGGCTGCTACGCTCATCCATTCCAAGATGAATATAAAATGAGGCAAAAATGGCCTATTTATCATAAGAATGAGGTCGAGAACCCCAAAAGTCCAAAACATAACCCTTGAATATGAATCATCATAAATTTTGCGGTCCTAAGGTGGTCAGTTGAACAATCAACTTCTCGAGGTCATAACTTTTGCATATGATCTCTAGTTTGGGTACTTGATAGCCCTTTAGAAATATATATCTTGGATTTTCATATTTTGATTGGGGATAAATGCATGATGTTGTAAACCACTTGGTCCTCCGAGTCACCAAAAAATGTCATTTAGGGTCGCAAAATGGACCTGAAAGTTTAGGACCCAAAAAACCATAGGAAAATAACTAGGAAACTACCACAATGGACAATTTTTTTGAGTCAGTGGAATAGGTGGGTGTCCATCAATATCCATCTAGATAAATTCCTTATGGGTAGGAACCTAATCCTCTTTTACCTTTCCTTATGATGAAATTTGTGTCAATTCATAATCTAAACTGCTCCCAACTTTTTAAGGAATCAAACCTTATCCATCAACCCAAAAATAAACTAAATTTTGATATGGTTACAAAGATCTAGAAATAAAACATTGTTTTTATCTCCATATACTCGATGCTCTAAGGAGTATTAATCCTCCCTTGTCCAATTTAGTCATATGTCTAAATCAGGAGTCATGTCTAAATTGTGAGTCCTTCTAGTCTATTTTTAGTCACTAGCACCATTGGGTCTGCTTGGCCTAATTGGGGCACATGTTTCAGTTACTAAAGTGTAGGGAGCACTAATTGAGGCCTACTGCCATTGATTGCACTTGCATGCATCAGTTTAGGATCCTCCTAGATCAATCCCTACAAATTAGGATCCACTGGGAGTACTGATACCAACCTCCTTCAGTTGAGTTGAGTTCGTGAATAGTCAAGCTCAGTTAGGAGTCAGTTACATTCATTTCTAATCCCTTACATTCAGTTCCACTCAGTTAGCGCTAGGATTGCATTGTTGCATGCAAGTGAGATGCATTTACTCACCTGCCTCAATCAATTAGACTAGTTAACACTGAATTAGACACTTGAGTTGTGATTTAGAACTCCGATGAACTCTAATAATGATTTAGGCAAGGTGAGTTAACCATTCAATCAAGTAGAGTCAAACCAATTCGAATTTCCTCACATAGGATTCTAATTGCATGAGGCTATTTAGCCATTTTAATTCATTGTAATTATTATCTAATTACTTTTGATTAATGAAAGCATTCACAGTTGGAAGCCATTTTTGCACTATTTCATTCTGCAATTGATGAGTAAATTGTGTGATCTATTTTGTGAGTTGTGTGTTGATTCATAGATCTATGTGCTCAATTTAATATGGTATCAGAGCCTATATAGGACAAGGAACTTTTCCTACTATAGATCCATACTTGGATCATTTTTTTTGAGAAAAATTGCTCCTTCCAGTATTGCACCAAAAGTGGAGAATTTACCACTTAATATCCCAAGTTAAGGAATTGTTGATCAACCTTGCTTGATCAACTATGCCGAGTTGGGAGGAAATTCCAAAAGTTCAGACTATCGACCTTATTTTGTTTGTTGATTGTGTGATTTACAGGTTTACAAGTCTTCTTCACCGCATTCGCTACAAGTAGCTTAGTCTCCTTCACCACATTCGCTACAGTAGCTCAGTATTCTCCATTGCATTCTAGATGGCCCCTCCAATGGATCTCCTCACTCCTTTCAACTATCACTAGTGGAAGGAGGACATGGAGATGCAACTACACTCCAAAAGACTCTTCAGACTCAAAATGGAGACAGAAAAAGAGCCAATTCATTACATTAACAAAGAAAAGTACTGGAATAGGCTTGATGAAGCATACGAATGCTTATGCCTCTCAATCTCTCGAGATATTTTCTTCCACATCAATGGATTGAAGACTCCCAAGGAGGTTTCAGATAATATTTCCTCCTTATTTGACAAGCAGGATGATCTAAGGATATATTAGCTAGAAAATGAGTTGATATCTCTCCATCCAGCCAATTTCGAAACACTAAATAACTTCTTCACAAAATTTAAGCATATAGTGTTCCAATTGAATTTGTGCAAGGTTGAGAAGGAGGATGATCAAATCATCCTTTCCATTCTCTCCAAACTTGGTGCAGACTATTCAGTATTTGTATCAACATTTTATTCTATAAATATTTCTACTCCGAAGTGGAAGATTCCTACTCTTAACTCCTTCATTGAATATCTCACTCAGGAGCATGACAAGTTTATCCAAATAAGGATCATTTGATCTTCCAGAGATCAAGCACTATTTGCAAGAGGACCTAAGGTATATAACGATACAGGGAAGAAAAAGGATGAGTCTCCTGTAGAGAAAAAGCAGTAAAAAGAGCCTTCGGGTTCAAAGAGAAGTAAGAAGAATGGAAAAGGAAAGACACTATGTTCTTACTGTGGAAGGGGATTTCATCCAGAAATAACCTATATGAGAAGAAAAATTGATGAGATGTCACTTCTTCTGAAGAAACATAACATTACTATACCTTCTAGCACAAGGAAGGATGACCACAGAGAAGAAACTGAAGAACGTGAAGAGACATGCCATGAACTGAAGGCTAGCTGCTCAAGAGCACATGCCTTCCTCATTAATTCTGGAGCTTCCAATCATATGGTTTCATCTAGAGAATCATTCTCTTCCTTGTAGTCTTTTGATGGTCCTAGTATTCAGATGGGAAATAGTAGCAAAGTTCAAGCCAAAGGGAAGGTCTCTATCAATCTTGAATAGGGAAAGTTCAAAGATGTGCTTTATGTTCCCTCCCTAGCTACAAACCTATTATCTATATACCAGATGACTCATACTAACTCTCCAAAGTGAGTCATATTTGGTCTTGACTCATTGGAGATCACGGATATCTCTACTAGGAACATCATACCAAAGGGTGCTACAAATCATGTCTCCAAGGCATATGAGTTTTCACACTTCATGCCGTTTTCAAAACTAGTACACTTTCAACAGCCATTTGCAAGGGAAGGTAAAAACATTTCATCAAATTCTTTTGCATTTTCCACTAGCATTATAGATCCAGCTGTATCAGTTTATGAGACTGAGGTTCAGGTTGATTTAGATCCATATCCAATCCCTTCTTCCAAGATGGAAGCTAGGAAGATGACTAGAAATCCATATGACACTCAGAAGGGAAATACCCTTGCGCTATGTCATGCAATCTTACCTCCTTCAGAGAGATGCAATAGACTCCCTGTAAGATGCTACATGGTAAGGTATCAAACTCACTACATTCAGAAGAATAGAGTTGATCATACACCTTTTCATCTAGCAAGAGACAAAGGCTACATTCCTCCTTCCTTCCATCATCATTTTGGGAGAAGATGGAGGAGTCTACATGCCATGTCCCAGGATACCTATGCATAGAACATCATGCATGCTACTCCACTACATCATAGAGATTTAAACAACACATTTTCAAGTTTTTCAAACTTCAATCCTAATTCTATCTTCTTAGCTAGAGGGGGGGATTTTTTTCCATGTAGTTTTTATCCCAGCTCCTTGTATTGAGCAATTACTTTACATTACTTGATGTAATGGGTGACCTATGGTCTTAGCTACTAGGTCCCAAAGATTTTCCAAGTTAGCATTCAAGGGGGTGTTAGGATTATTAATCCTCCCTTATCCAATTTGGTCATATGTCTAAATCACGATTCATGTCTAAATCGGGAGTCCTTCCATTCTATTTTTAGTCACTAGCACCATTGGGTCCACTTTTCCTAATTGGGGCACATGTTCAAGTTACTAAAGTGTGGGGAACTCTAATTTAGGCCTATTGCCACTGATTGCACTTGCATTCATCAGTTTCAAAGCCTCCTAGATTAATCCCTACAAATTAGGAGCCACTAGGAGTGTCGATACCAACCTCCATCAGTTGAGTTGAGTTGGTGACTAGTCAAGCTCAGTTAGGAGTCAATTACATTCAGTTCTACTCAGTTAGCACTATGATTCCATGGTTGCATGCAGGTGAGGTGCGTTTACTCACATACCTCAGTTCGTTAGACTAGTTAACATTGAATTAGACACTTGAGTTGTGATTTCGAACTCCAATGAACTCCGATAATGATTTAGACAAGGTCAATTAACCATTCAGCCCTTCGATAATGATTTAGATAAGGTCAATTAACCATTCAATCAAGTAGAGTCAAACCAATTCAAATTTCCTCACATAGGATTCGAATTGCATGAGGAATTTAGCCATTGTACTTCATTGTAATTATTATCTAATTACTTTTGATTAATGAAAGCAGTCACGGTTGCAAGCCATTTTTGCACTCTTTCATTCTTCAATTTCTGAGTAAATTGTGTGATCTATTTTGTGAGTTGTGTGTTGATCCTTAGATCTATGTGCTCAATTTAATAAGAATGAAATGAAAGAACAAATAGATAATCATAAACACATCCATATTGCAAAGATAACAAAGATACAATAAACACATATTCTATTAAATAGGGAAAATAGAATGGATTGTAAATGCAACAACTAGAGTGGTTGTAGCTATCTCTGAGAAGAGATGTGGCTGCTACGCTAATCTATGCAAAGTTGAATACAAAATTAGGCCAAAATGACCTATTTATCATAAGCATGAGTTAGAGAACCCCAAAAGTCCAAAACATAACCCTTGAATATGAATCATCATAAAGTTTGCGGTCCTAAGGTGGTCAGTTGAACCGTCAACTTCTCATGGTCATAACGTTTGCATACGATCTCCGGTTTGGGTACTCGATAGCCAGTTAGAAATATCTATCCGAGATTTAAATATTTTGATTAGGGATAAATGCAATCTATTGGAAACCACTTGGTCCTCCGAATTACCAAAAAACGTCGTTTAGGGCCACAAAATGGACCTGAAATTTTGGGACCCAAAAAACCATAGGAAAAAAACTAGGAAACTACCATAGTGGACAATTTTTTTGAGCCAGTGGAATAGGAGGGTGGCCATTTATATCCATCTAGATAACTTCCTTACGGGTAGGAACCTCCTCCTATTTTACCTTTCCTAATGATGAAATTTGTGTCAATTCATAATATAAACTGCTGCCAAGTTTTTAAGGAATTGAACCTTATCCATCAACCCAAAAATAAACTAAATTTGGATATGGTTACAAAGATTTAGAAATAAAAAATTGTTTTTATCTCCATAGACTCGATGCTCTGGATTTATTTGAAATGTCCTTTAATTGAAGATTTGTTGAGCAATTCCCTTGCACCATGAACTCTACCCTTAGATCTGGTTGATCTAAGGTAGGTTCTTTTGCACGTAGCTAGATAGAAATATCCACTATAGGAATAAAACCTAAGAGTTCTCAATGTGCTATTTAAGAATGTACATTATTGTAATATATGATGAGAATAATTAGCATAATATAACAGTAATGAAGTAAATAGAGATTGGTTCGAATTCTTGCATTTTTACTGTGTGTATGTTTATCTGTGTGTAGTATATTTCTTGCTTTCCTTATAATTATTATGATTCCTCCATAATAGTACTTGATTCAGTCATTCGAACTGTTGTCCCCGTCATGCCCCTAGAAACCCGGATCACAATTCTCATAGAATTCCAAACTTGCTTGCTTCAAATCCAAAAGCAATTTCCTTGAGTGGAGAATTTGCATCCCCTTCTCACTCATGTGGCCAAGCCTATGATGCCATAATGTTGCACTTGTTTCTATGGAATCTACAAATATATAATAATTAGTATTATGAGGACATAAACAAAATGTACCTATCCTGTCTCCTTTTTCTATTACCAGTTCTCTTTTAGTGATCTTCCACCACGTTTTTCCAAATGTAGACAAACAACCGATATCTCCCAACTTACATGTTGAGATCATATTTATTTCATAGAAGGAATATTCTTTACATCTTTTAGCATCCATTCATTTCCATTATTTAACTTAATATGTACCTTACCCATTCCAACAATTTTACATGGTTCATCATCCCCCCATAAAGCATGTCAAAAATCACTTGGAAAATAATCATGAAATAATTTTCTTTGGGGTGTACCATGACATGAATCCTTTAAATATACTACCCATTAATAAATATTATTATCTAATGCAATAAATAAAGAATATTGCAACACATCACTTGCTACATTTTCTTCCTGAGTAGTCTCCTGCTTCCCCTATCCTTTCTTCTTTGGAGCTATGCAGTCTTTCTTCAGATTTCCTCTCTTACCATAGCTCCAACACTCTATATTTCATAGTCTATACTTGGATGTTCCCTTTTGATACTTATTATGTTTACCTGGTATCCTTCCTCTTTCCCTATGTGGTCAACACATTACTTGATGTATCACCTGTAATTTTTCTTCGCATTTCCTTGCTAAGAATAACACCAACGTCATCAAATTTAAGAGTGTTTGAACCAAGGATAGAGTTAATTACAACCATGAACAAGCCATTCCAACTTTCTGGAAATGAGCACAGGATTAGAAGAGCCCTAACCCAAAAGATCTCTGTACAAAATTGAATCTAACCTTTGGCAAGCACAAGGAGGGTCATTATAGCAATTTAGAGAGCACACCTAGCACCAAAAGAGTTATTTATTCAAAATTATCATCCTCTATTATGTTTGATGAAGTTATTCAAGATGAAGAAGAAACAAAATATTCCACACAGTCAATTCGAATTGAAGAAAGTCTCCTTGGATTGACTCCTTCTCCTGTTGCTCCAGAAGTTTATTAGATCTATGATATCTCATATTCTCATATGGATGATCCAGAAGAAGAAATTCGAATCTTTGTTATTGAATAAAATATCTCCTTCAATTCTATGCAAAAATTCTCTAGTGATTCTTCTATTTTAAATTATGTGCATAGTTTACTAGTTATTGTTACAGAATATGAAGGGGAATTTGATTTCTCTATCTCTAATTATGTTGTTGGTGTGCAGGAAAGTAGTACTTTGGAATTTTTGGAAATGATATCATATTGTAGGCGTGATCCATTCACTCTCATTTATATAGAGCTTCCATAAAATTCCTATATGATTTCATGCACCAATACTCAATGTTTTGTTGAAGAAGGAAAAAACTATGCATCTACCATCTTGGTGGAGCACTTGGAACCATTGTTCCATACTCTTTGATTTGATATGAACTTATTTGGATCTGATATTATCTTATTTGGTTTGAATTTTAAGTTTCAAGAACTTCAAGTCATTCTTGTAGTTTTTCTCATCAATTTTGGTGCGAAAAATCAAGTACCGCAAGTCTCTTTCAAACTTGGTGCTGGGAATTTGATGTTAGTTTCCTATTATGAGATTGTTGATATTATATTTAGTGAATTATTGGTTATTTTTTAAGCTATATAGGATTACAGAGCTCAAGCATTCATTCTGCACAGTCCCATGGATTATCTACCTTTCTATTTGATCACATGCTCATCTCCTCACAAAACTAGTAAAGAGGGAAACATTTTGCATTCTCCTGGACACTTTCTCTTGACACTTGGAGATGATTTTACCTCACATGTTTTGATGTTGAAGGATTCCATATATCAGTTTCTTGGGTTTTCCTCACATGGTTGGAATTCTCAAACTCGTTTTCTCTCTCATCATTTGATCTCAGTTGCTCTACATGGGTCCAATTTTCATTTAGCAGTTTCTTATGTTCCTGATTCAGTTGAGCATATTCTTCTTCTTCCAAAGAATAAAATTCCTCCAGAAATAACCATTTAGTTTTGATTCATAGGTTCACATGCATAGTCTCAGGATGTTTTTTCACATAAGAACCAAGATACTACATTTGTTGTTGCATAGTGTTGCAAATTGCAACAATTTTTTCATAAAATGTTTATTCAAAACTTGTTTTCGTCATTCACTGCTTATCTTGAGTGGGGGTTTTTCCCATGAGGATTTCCCCTATTTCCTCGGTTAATTCAAAAAAAAATTGTAATGATTTTATATTTGTATATGGGTGAATTTTGTCCTTGTTTCCAAGGTGTGTAGTTGTCCAAGTTAGGATTCCTTGGGGGTGTTAGGATTTATAATCCTCTCTTGTCCAATTTGGTCCATCAGATTATATTTTCCTAACTTATGAGTCATTTAGTTATTATTGGGATCACTTGGCCTAATGGGTCCACATGTACCATTCATTAGAGTGTGGGGAACAAAAATAGAGGATAACTGCAAGTGACTGCACATCCATGCATCAGTTTATGCACCTCCTATACTAATCCCTACAATTTAGGATCCACTGGGAGTGTCGACACCAACCTTCTTTAGTTGTTGGAAGTTGGTGACTAGTCAAGCTTAGTTATGCTTCAGTTACATTCAGTTAGATGTCCTCCAGTTTAGCTAGTGCCAGTATCGCATGGTTGCATGTGGATAGGCACCTATTCTCACCTACTTCTCACCTACCACATCATCTAGACTAGTTTAATTGTTTATAACTGATTGAGAGACTGAATTAGAAAACTGGAGCTTAGCTAGTTAGCTCCGATAGTGGTTTAGATACTTCTAGTTATCCATGCAGTCAGATTGAGTTGGTAGATTCAAATCATATCCACATGATTCAAATTCTCCTTTATGTAACATTCTTGTATATTGTTGGGATTAATGAAGTTTATACCGTAACTATACCGAGAAATGCTTGTTTGTTTCCTGTGGTATTTTTTTCTTAAGTGGGCATAATTCATTCCTTTTACACTACATAATAGTTAAAATCTAATGGCAATCATTTCCTGAAGATCAATGGAACATTAATTATAATATGGTGTCAAAGGCTCCTTGAGAAAGATTCAAGTCTGTTCAATTTCCATTGTACACAAGAAGCAGTTGGGTCTCCACAGAAGTCTCGCAAAGAGTGCCTTGCTAACTTTGTATTCATTCCAATTGACGGTGCGGGAATGTCGGACCCTAAAAAAGTGTACATGTCAAGATGGAAAGCTTGATTCTGGCATAGTGCGAATTGTTTTTCATTTTGCAATGAATTTTTGTAGGTACAACTTCATATGGATTCAATATTATCAGTTCCTCTTCTTACTCCATTCACAAGATATTCAGAATGGAAATTGAAGATGATTTCATTTCTAAAGAGGCAAGGTCTCTGTGAGGTATCTATTGGACTTGGTAAAGAGACTTATGAAGATGAGAATGGTTGGCTAAATGATGGTGATAGAGATTTTGGAATAATATGTCATGTATTTTCTCCAAGCTTGAACTAGCTTATTGATTTTGTTGAGTACTTAAAGGATCTTTGGACATAATTGGATAGAACCTTTGGCAAGCACAATGAGGATCATTATAGCAATTTCGAGAGCACACCCAGCACCACAAGAGTTCTGTATTCAAAAGTATCATCCTCTATTCTCTCTGATGAAGTTTTTCAAGATGAAGAAGAAGCATAACCTTCCACATAGTTAATTCAAATTGAAGAAAGTCTCCTTGGAGTGACTCTTTCTCTTGTTGCTTCGGAAGTTTAAGATATATTTGATATCTCATATTCTCATATGGCTGATCCATAAGAAGACATTCAAATATCTTTATTGAAGAAAAAATATCCTTCCATTCTATGCAAAACTTCTCCAATGATTCTTCGATTTTAAATTATGTGCATAGTTTACCGGCAATTGTTACAGAATATGAAGAGGAATTTGATTTCTCTATCTCTAATGATGTTGTTGGTGTGCAAAAAAGTAATACTTTGGTTTTTTTGGAAATTATAACATATTGTAGGAGTGATCCATTCACTCTCATTGATCTATAGTTTCCAACAAATTCCTACATGATTACATGCATCAATACTCAGAGTTTTATTAAAGAAAGAGAAAATTGTGCATCTACTTACATCACGGTGGAGCACTTGGAACCATTGTTCCAAACTCTTGGACTCGATATGAACTTATTTGTATCTGATGTGATATTATTTGGTTTGAATTTTAAGTTTCAAGATATTCCAATGATGCTTGTAGTTGTTCTAATCAATTTTGGTGTGAAAAATCAAGTACCGCAAGTCTCTTCCAAACTTGTTGCTACAGATTTGATGTTAGTTTCCTCTTATGATTTTGTTGATATTATATTTTGTGAATAATTAGTTATTTCTGAAGCTATATCATATTATGGAGATCAAGCATTCGCTTTCCACAGTCCCAGGGATTTTCTACCTTTTTATTTGATCACACTGGATGGTCTCCTCACAGAACTAGTAAAGAGGGAGACATTTTGCATCCGCCTAGACACTTACGCCTAACACTTGGAGTTGATTTTACCTCACATGGTTTGATATTCAAGGCTTCCATATATCAGTTTCTTGGGTTTCGCTCACATGGTTCGAATTCTCAAGCACGTTTTCTCTCTCATCAGTTGATCTCAGTTTCTCTACATAGGTCCATTTTTCATATAGTAGTTGTTTACATTCCTGATTCAGTTGAACATATTCTTATTCTTCCAAAGAAAAACATTCCCCTAGACATAATCATTTAGTTTGGATTTAGAGGCTCATATGCAAAGTCTTAGGAACCTTCTACATAGAAGAACCAATATACAACATTTGTTGTTGCAATAGTGTGCAAATTGGAACAAAATTTCTACAAAGTTTTTATTCAAATTTTTTTTTCCTAATTTGCTGCTTATATTGAGGGGTGAGGAGGGGGAGGGGGGGAGGAGGGGGGGTTCCCATGATGTTTACCCCTATTTCCTTGGTTTATTAAGAAACATTTTTTAATTCTTTTAAATTTGTATATGGGTGACTTTTGGCCTTGTTGCCAAGGCCCACAGTTGTCCAAGTTAGGATTCCAAGTTAGGATTCTAGTCTATTACATTATATTTTCCTAACTTAGGAGTCATTTAATTATTATTGGGTCCACTTGGGCTAATGGGTATGCATGTACCAGTCACTAGAGTGTGGGGAACACAGATAGAAGTTTACTGCAACTGATTGCACATTCATGCATAAGTTTATGCGCCTCCTAGACCAATCCCTAAAATTTAGGAGCCATTGGGAGTGCTGATACCAACCTTTCTTAGTTGTTAGCAGTTGGTGACTAGTCAATATTAGTTATGTTTCAGTTACATTCAGTTAGATGTCCTCCATTTGAGTTAGCGCTAGTCTTGTATGGATGCATGTGGATAGGTTCTTATTCTCACCTACTTCTAACCTACCACATTAGTTAGACTAGTTTAACTAATTATAACTGATTAACAGACTGAATTAGACAACTGGAGCTTAGCTAGTTAGCTCCAATAGTGATTTAGACACTTCTAGTTAGCAATCCGAGTTTGTATCATATCCACATGATTCAAATTCTCCTTTATGTAAAACTGTTATATACTACTGGGATTAATGAAGTTTATACTGTAATTATACTAAGCAATACTTGTCTATTTACTATAAGATTTGTTTTGTTCAGTGGGTATTATCCATTCATTTTACACTACATAATAATTAAATCTAATGACACTCATTTCCCGAAGATCAATGACACATTAATTCTAACAATTGAAAATCTTGTACTCAATTTAATTGTTATAATACAAATCGAAAATCATGTACTCAATTTAATTGGTATAAAAAATATTTATTAATCTAATGTGGTAAGGCCATTCACAATTTACACTTAAGAGAGTTAATGGATGTCACTTAGTGTAATTACATAATTTAAAGTCAAAGGATAGTATGAACCCATTAAGAGTTAGGAATATTCCTCTATATTATAATCTTGTTAAATTATTAGTTTGACAACTACACGAAAACTCATTTTTGTATTCGAAAATTGATATGAATAATTAACAACTACAAACTAAAAACACGTAAATCCACATCCTTTTCCTTTTGGATGATATAATTTGACTTGCATGTGTTATTTTTTATTTTTATAATAATCAAATGGTATGATATAATTTGATTTAAAATTTATTTTTATAATATTCAAAAATCAAATTTATTTTTATAATATTCAAATAATTAGGGGGAGGTAGAGGTAGTATTTATCTTAATAAAAATGAGGAAATTTGAAATATTTTTATTTTAATATGAGTATGAAAATTAATTTATCAAATTTCAAAAAATCATTTATGATAATTTCTTGTATAATAAGAATATTTGGGAATTTTTTTCATAATAATAACAATTTGGAGGAAGCTATTTTTATGAATATTTTAAAATGAATATACATCATAAGTTTAAATAGAATTGAATTATTAAAAAAAAGATTAATGTATGGTTAAAAAATTATTATCAGCGTGAAAACAATTATAAATCAACAAAACTTTAGCTTTGGCATAGGAAGAAACTTCTTCTTGAGACTATTCAAGCATTCCTATTATATTATATAGTTGTATTGTTTGGGGTTTCAAGATCTCTAGAAAATCATGAAGAATGATAGAGAAAAATCAGAACCTTTGATAACATATAATCTAAAAATTAAATCCAATACAACATATCATAAACTTCTCATATAAGTAAGTATCTCCTTGAGAGCATGACTGTGACTATGTACCTGATGTACAAGAATATGATAAACAACATGGAAGACAAGAGGATTCCTAAGATTGTTTCTTACTCTAGTCAAACCTCCGTACTCACTTCACTAAGGTTAGCATAAAGGTACAAAGTATGGCTAAATAGTTGGGAAGTCTAAGAAGATGTCGCTTTATAAAATAGCAATAATATTAAAAGTATTATTACAACTAAAATTAAGAAGAGGATGTGGTGTGATAAAGCATTTGAGGATAAGATAAAATGAGGATATTATAAGGAGGTAATCAACCCTAGTATAGAAGATCATAAGTGCCTCTATGTTATTTTGTTTAAAAAATGTTAAAGAAAAAAAATAACATTGCTAAAATAAGAAAACTCTCACCAAACTCTATAATGAAAAATGAGGCTCTAAAATAATTCTAAAACATGATGTGATGAAAGAATTTTTCATATTTGTTAGAATAACCACCTTTCTAATCTTTGTTTCATCATAACTATAAAGAGTTGAATCTTGACTGTTTTTCTTAAAGATTTTAGAACATGAAAATAAAAGAATATTTGATCATTGAAAATTTATAAATATCTTCTTTTCATTTAAAATAATTTTACCAAAAATAATTTTAATAATATAAATTGGATTTCTTTTTTAGATAAAGATTTAAAGGCTATGCATGCATAATTGAAACTAGACAATATGCAATGGATGTTCTTGAATGGTACATGAGTGGTACAATTGCAATAAAATTTTAGATTAAGAAAATTGTTAGATTGTGGTAGTGTGAATATGAAAGTAATGTTTTTATGTTTGTTTATGTATAAGGGTGATTCCATGAAGGTGGGGAACATGTTTTGGCCAAATTTGGTGATAAAAACCTGATTTTTTACTCATGTGCTAGATAGAAGCCCTCAAAACTCATATATGCCATGTGAATTTCGACTTGTAATAAAAAAAACAAATTGTAAAATATTATGTTGGCTTCCCAATGATATTTTAAAAAAAATATTTCGATGTCATTTAATGTTCGAAATTTTGCATTTAATGAACTATATTACCTTTAAAAATTGAAGAAATTAATAAGTGGCTTGTATCCAACCTCAATAATTCAATATTACATTAATAATTTTAATATATATATATATATATATATATATATATATATATATGGTTTATTTTGGTTTATTTTAAAATCTTGTTTGTGTTGTCAACATTATTACATAAAGATATGTTTGAAGATAACCATATATAAGTTATGTGATTAAGAAAGCTTCATCAAAGTTTTGAAAATCTATAGAAAAATAAAAATAAAAATAAAACAAAACTTTTTTATTTTGTTTTTCTTTCTAATTAGATGTTGCTAAGTATCTACATCTTTAAGATAACCTGAATTACCGCTAAGTGTTTGCAGTTGAGATACATGTAATTTCATTAATTTTTATTTAAGTCTTAAACCGCTACTAATATAACTAATATTTAAATGATAATATAAGTGGGATGGAAGAAGTTGTACTTATTTTGCTACAACACTAACACAAGTAGTTAGGGAGTTTAGATTTTGTCAAAGATAAAAATGTAAATTAGCATTTAAAAAATGTTCTTAATAATGTAAATGATTATACACAATAATAACACAAACAAAAGTCCAACTAAACAAATGATATAATGTAAATAAGTATTGTACACATTAATAACACAAGAAAAAGTCTAAATAAACAAACAAGTGACAAAGAGGTTAGGATAAACATGGTTAGGATAAATAGACAATGGTAAAGCACATTGGATCAGGTTTGCCATTCAGAGTTGATTCTCATATTTTTTATTAAAATATTAATAAGTTCAGTTTAAATTATGGTTACAATTATGAAATGTAAAGTTTAAATTATGATTACAATTCTGAAATGTGAAACTTTTCTGGTTTTAAAAAGTTTGGTGTTTATGACCTTATTTGCTCTTTTAATAAGCTTGGTACTAATGTTCGTAACACGGCTGAGTTCAGTCTACCTTCCTTTCTTAAAAGCAGAGCCTTGTATCCATGTAAAAGTTGACCAATTCCTGAAACATTTGTATTTGAACTCTTTTAATAAACCTGGTACGGCTTAGTTCACCAAACCTTGCTTAAAAGCAGAGCCTCGTATCCATGTGAAAATTGACATATTAGTGAAACATTTGTAATTTGAACTCTGAAATACTTGTGATTCATTGCCACACTATTCTCATGTCAAAAAATGTATGCAGATGCAACATTGCTGCAACTTCTTATCATGCCCTTTGTCTCAAAATCCAAAGACAATAACACTAAGTATGGGCGCATACTCAGTATAATGAGGGATACGAGTCCACAGAATTCGTTCTCCAAAGCCAACGTGTTCAAAGAGTAACTTAAAAGATGATAAAATGTGGTGTAAATACTATTTATGATAAGCAATGTGTAAAAATTTCATAGATTTTACTTAAAAACACAGTATTGTTGTCCAAAAAATATTTGAAGTATTTATATTTAAAATATTGTAATTTAAAAATGTGTTTATGGTCATAAAAATTTGAATGGTAAAAAACAAAGCATGCATTCAACACATCAAGTAAAACTAGAACTGTCATCAAAATAATTCAAACATAAAAT
Source organism: Pseudotsuga menziesii (assembly GCA_001517045.1). NCBI lineage: Eukaryota > Viridiplantae > Streptophyta > Pinopsida > Pinales > Pinaceae > Pseudotsuga > Pseudotsuga menziesii. Next base: position 56,822 of record LPNX011044285.1, on the reverse strand, counting down.
TTAACATATTGTATTTCATACATGTATTAATGCTTTTAAAAATATGTTCTTGTAGTGTTTCTTCACTTGCCTTATTTTTTAAAACATACATGTTTCATTTAAGCTTCTTTTTGCATAATGTTAAAAAATACAAAATATGTAACAACTATAGATTAATCTTTTGCCAACAAATCTAGTAATAATTTTTTTAAGATGACAGCTCCCAATATACAATATATTTTTGCATTATATGTGTTAATTATGGTATAGATTAACAAATGCAGATACTTGTTATGACATTTAATGATACATTTAATATAATCTACCATATTTTTTTAAAGATGGCATCTATCTCTCTACAATATACTTTTGCATTTTCTCTGTTAATTATGGTATAATTTAACAAATGCAGATACTTGTAAAGACATTTAATGATACATTTAATATGATCTACCATTGTACCTTGCAATGATTCAAGGTTTGCTAACATGGATTGGAATATGTTTTGTATATGCAATGTGCCTTGAACCTATTTGACATTGTTCATTGTTACTTGTTACTTCAAATCTATTTTTGAAAAGTATGTTTGGTGCAGTGTATTTTTATGTAGTTGTAGTGCACCTAATTTATGGACATTAGTACTCTTTTGAGATTAATTAATGGTTTTTCTAACTTTAGTGATGTGATGAATGTTGATTGTCCTGTATGTTATTTTATTCTAGTACTCTTTTGAGATCATTTAATGGTTTTTCTAACTTTAGTGATGTGGAATGTTGATTGTTTTATATGTTATATTTTTCCATTTCACTAGGTTTTTGAATAGCAAGATAGGGAACTCTTTTCTTGAAAGCTATTGCTCAATGACAGTAAACTACTATGTAAACGTTGGAAATAATTGTATGTAGATTTTTTTTAAAAGGCATAAATATTTTTTTTGTTTATGAATAGTAGGGAAAAAAAAACTTCATATTTTGCAAAGCCATATGTACATGAAAATAAATAGTTTTACATTTAAGTTTCTATCTATGATTTCAAGCACATGTTGTGTGCCTAATTTCTTTTAATTGTGTTTGGTATGAAGAATTATTCTTCTCTAACAAATGCTATATGATTTTTATCCTTCTATGATGATATGGAATATCAATATTGTAATGTCCCTAAAATTTGTAAAAAAATAGAAATTGTAGGCTAGTAAAACTCTAATGTGCAGCAGGGTCTTATGCCCAATATACAAAATATAAACATCAAAGCAACATCACATGCCATGGGACTCATGCCCATAAGTGTTAGCTCAAAATTCGAAATATTACAAATATACACTCACAATCAACATTGTCATAAATGGTTTTGGGTATGAGCTTGAAATTTATAATAGCAATGTATTTTTAGTGAACAATATTTTCTTCATATTGCTCATCCAGATTGCAACCTTGCCACCTACATTTAAGGTGACTATGATTTTGCATTTAGCATATACTAGATATGCTTGCAAAATTGCATTTTCCTTATTTGTTTTGTCAAGCATTGATTTATATGTAACAAATACATTTCCATCAAAGACATCTCTTATTTTGCAGCTCATGGATGCACAAAGTTGGGTCTATTTTTTTGTGCCACCAATTTCAGAATCCCAAATTCCAAAATACAATGTTCAGGTTTTTTTGTTGTAACTTCTTACATCCTTCACCATTTCTCAAACAAAATATATCGTCTCCACTTTCTCACATGGTCTTCGTAGAAGTTGAACACTTCACATGTTGAGCTTCCATGAGCGTCTTAAACCAAAAAATTAGGGTTTGTAGGTTTACAACAACTCTTCAAACCAACACAGAAAACTGCATAATCTCAACATTCAGTCCCACTTTGCAGCACCAAGTTCAATTTTCATGCTCTTTCAACGTTAAAATTAATATGCGGCATAAAATGTTAGTTCAATAAAAAATAACAAGAAACATCAAAAATAGATGAGAATAGAGTGTGTCGGTTCTCAACGTCATGGAGTAATGCACATAATCAAAATGAGAGTAGTCATGGGACAGCGATGAAGAGAAAATCAATCTTTGACCTACATAGATATTGACAAGAAGACTATCACAAAAACGTAGAGATCAATCACAAAAACGTGTAGAGGATAGAATGTTCCAAATCCAGGCAGAGAAGACTGAGTAGTGTGCAGATGCTATAGGGAAGGGAAAATAAGTAGTTTGGAAGCTAGGACGGTACAAATTGAGCAAGGAACAGAATTGAATAAGTCAGAAGAACATGAGTTATGGAAGACATCTTCTTCTCATTGACACAACTTAAGTGGATAACTCTCGAATTGATTTTATTAGCTTGTAAACATATATATATATATATTGTATGGTTGGTTGTTGAGATTCATCTATCAACATTGTCAACATGCTTTTTGGATTTTTATATGACTATTCCTCTTCTTATTTCCATTTACATTACTTACAAAATACATAGAACTATAATCCTAAAGATTAGGGACAAGAAGCAATCATATTTTTTTTTTCAAAAGGATCACTTGACCTCAAAATGTATTCTCTATTTCTTAGAGGATGAATCTAAAGGGAAAGGAAAGTTACCTTCAATTTGGTGCAAGAGGTATCGCAGAAGTTCAAAATATGTTGTGCTTCGAAAGAATACCTTTATTTCATGTGATGCTAATTATTATTAACACAATATAATTTTTAGTTCATTTTATTTTTCTAAGTTTCATTGCATCGTTTATTGTCGATCGATATTTAAATAGAAGAAAATGTTACAGTTGTATTGATATTCAAATGTAACTATGATATGTATGGACTTATTTCACTTATATTTCAACTTCCAAAAAATAACTTGCTATTCTCTAAAGTTTACACAAAGTGTAACATGCTATGAACTATGCTGTGGTTAATCCAATATGCGTTTGATATGTGTACGTGTAACATGCTGGTTTTGACCCCATTTGCATTAAAAATGTATATGATGTATATATTGTAATTAATCATGGTGAATGGCTAAAGGCAAAATCCCCACCATCGAGTTAGCATTTTATGTTTCAGCGATTAAAATCGATGCCCATGGTATTTCATGCTAGACCGACACATTATAATTTGGACATCATGTACATATGTAATTTAATTAAAATACCCACAACCAGCTATGTCAATGCAACATTAAAGATATGGAGGCATGAATTCCCAAGGATAAGAGGGGGTGGATATTCAAACCTTTGAGCCAATGGGGAAAGGACAAATGTCAAAGGGAGAACCAATCAAACTATCAACTACCCATTTTGTCTTTTGTGCCCAATCATTTATTTCTGCCAGAAATTTGTTGAGGTAGTTATTGCATGGGGATGGGAAGAGTATGGGAGTCAAATTCGAATTGGGCAGATCACCCATTTTGGAAAATCTTGTTTTGACTTCATGGGAAAGTAAAAACCAAAAAACGTATGCCCATTCTATTATGCATTCATGTTTTCATTTTCCTCACCATTTCTCCTTCACGTTGGGCCTTTTTCAGCCAGTTGGAGCTTCCTGTTTGTTTTAATTTCATGTTTTGGTTGTTTACTTCATTTTCCCCATGGATGGGAGGTCGTTTTTTTAATTCCAAGTGGTTGGGTTGTCTCCCTCACATTTTCCTGCCATTTCCCTCATTTTCCATGCCCAGGAAATTACTTTTTGTGTTGTTGAGTGAATGGCCAGCAAGGATTCATGATTTTGGGGTTTTTAGTAGTCGTTTTTGCTCATGAAATGCCCAGAATCATTGTTGAGTTCGAATTGCTCATCCAGGGGTCGATTTCCCCATTTTACCAATCCGTTTTTGGATAAAAAACATTTTTACTTAAACCCAGAATTTGCATTTTGTTGTGTGTGCACCCCTTTGTTTTGTTTAGAACTGGTTTGGAGTGGAAGAGGGAAGAATTAGCTTGATAAACCTAATGTAGAAAGGAACCAAACAGAGAGATCAAGAGGGGATGGTTATTCTTTCTTGCACATCCTAAAGAGCACTGAAAAGGGAGGCATAGACTGACGAACTGTGTAGTAGAGAAGGGGTTGTTTTCTTGTGTTGGGTGTGTAGGTGTTGGGAAAACCAATCCAGATCTAGAGTAGGTTTCCATATCTCTGTGGTTGATCTCAATATCTTAGCAAATCATCCTTCCACCTCCTTAGCATCTTGATAAACCCAATTGTATTTTCCTTGGATGAGTTTTGATGTGTATTTGGCTATGTGTGATCGTGTTGTAGTTATCTTATTCCTTGTGGGGATCATGCCCGGCTTAGGGTGGCAATGATGCTGAGAGATTAATGAGCGCACTGGCCTATGGTTGGGTGGAACGTTGCAGCGACATAGATGGTTGTGGAACAAGTTTCTTCATAATATAAGTATCTCTTGTGTATTCACCCATCCAACTGTATCTGATTGTTTTAATGAATTATGATGAACATGATTAATATTGAATGAAATGTATTTACTTTTGTTGTAGATTGCATCATGAATCTATGTATGGTTTTATGTTTAATGCATTTTTATTGTTTATGTTCATGGGGATTAGATCCTCGCTTAAATGATAGCACCGATTCGTAGGTCGCATCCTCTCGGGTGGGAGGGGATGTGACAATGTGGTATCAGAGCAGTGTTGCAACATTGAGCCTCAATAGGCCATGAAGAATAGCTGACAGAGGAGACATCAACCTCTGTGGTCAGCAGAAGAAAAGAAACAAACAAAAAAAAAAATTAGAAATTTCTCTAAGTGTTGAATGTTGGTCGTGTCGACTGAGTTAGCTGAATTCAACCGACACATGTCAACTGAGTTAGCTTAATCGAGTCGAAAAATGTCGCAATGACCGTTTCATCTGCGTTGGCCAAGTGGAGCTAACGAGGAGAAAGCCGGGAAAATTACCAAAAAATTTCTATGTGTGGAAACTGCCTATTGACTCAGTTAGCCAAAGTTGAGTTGATGCATGTCAACGTGAAAGGGGGATTTGAGACAATGCATGTAGACATGAAAGGGCTAAGTCAAGCTGATAGGAAGAAAATATTTCTTTTTCAAAAATTTTCTAAGTGTTGGGGAAATCGGTGAATTTTTTCGATACGTCGGCTGAGTCTCGTCGACACACATTAGAAAACTTTGGAATTTTCATTTGATACATGTCAGGTGGAAAGTCAAGTTTCCCAATATACAAGAGAAACCAAACATGTAACACTAAGGGATGTCAAGTCGTACCTTATTCTGGATGTTGAAGCAGATCGTCGTTGAGCTTTCCAATTCACACTTGTATTAGCAATTCACTCTCAACAACAGCAAACAAGATAAGTATGCTATAAATAGTGTGTTAGACCTACTCTAGCATATATATTCAATGATGCATAAACAATTAAACATATCCATGGATTCAATATTCATATTCAATTGCACATAATTGGATAGGAAAAGATGTCGGCACATCTATGAACTAGAGAAACTGAGTCCTCCACCTGGGTCTCCACTGCCTCAATCCTCCATCTCTCAATAGAAGGCTCACAAGAAAAGGCAATCTTGGGAAGAACACAAAGTGCTCCAAAGGGACAAAGGGATGCAGACTTCAGTATATGCAAACTGTAGTAACAATGGACTATAGTTTTCTTACTCTTCAATTCCTCCTCTTCAATGTATCCAATGGGTTCCTTATATAGCACTTGAAGAGGGTAATGGAGGGTCGAATCCGAGCATTCTCAAGGCATTTGGAAGGCCAAGAGTCAAATTATTCAGACTCCTATAAGGAAAACTCCAAAAACATTTGGACTTATGCACACATCTCGATGTATGTGGGTTTGAGGTCAAAAGTCACGTGTACACGCTAGTATGGGATTAAAAGTTGCTTACAATAATAAACAGGGGTTTTTAAGGGATCAATTTGGATCATCAAAGGATAATATGAGTCCATGGTGTCTAAAGAGTCTGCAGAGGGACAAGGAAGGCCATCAATATGTGATCAATCGTGTGTGTTAAAATTATCTATAACAGATGCCCCTTAGTGTGCGAGGTCAGAGGGGTAACATGATGGTCGAAATACATTATAAAATCCATCCCAGAAGTGGAGTAATGAAGACCCAGGTGGAAGAAACAACCACTCATCAGTACAATACAATGATAAATCTCTGCATATGACTGCAAATACATAGACCAATCCCAAATAGAGTACAATGGCCATGAATAGGAATGATATACAAAATGTGACATGGGTGGTCATCGCCACGTACACTATATAATAGATCAGAATATCCATAGTGGATGAAGATGTACAATAGATCAAGATATCCATAATGGGTGAATATTTTTGATAGAAATTGGAATCAAATCATGAGAGCTGAAATCTCATGAAAACCGGCATGATCAAGGAGGTAGCATATATGGAATGGTACAAAGTTGGAAGGTATTCTACACAAAACGTTACGAGTACATATCCTACTATGTGAATAGATGTGTCAAGGTCAAACATAGATTGTCTGATTACCAGTCATTGATTTATACCATTAACATACGTGAGATCACCCATCGATAATGAAAATAGGAATCAAGGTACATAGTGCAACCTAACAAGTGTGAATAGATGTGTTGAGGTCGAACACTTAGAAGAATCCATCGATCACAGGACATGGATGTATTCCCAAAACTGTCGATGGCAAGAGAACTTAAAACTGATGACTGTAAGTCTTAAGGCACTCAAATGACTCTGGAATCCTATTCCATAAAAAATGATTTGATGTCGATGGAATGGAATCCGTTGGAAGGAGGGAATTAAAGCATCCCCCATCAACCAACATGAGGTACTCAGCAATGATGTATAATGTGGAAGAACAAGACATGCAAAAACCAGTAACAGTACCAGGAATGGACGACATGCAAAGTAAATATAACTGAGGAATGGCCGACTCAGGCTTCAACTTCCTTCAAACAAGAGCATAAAGGTGAATGGTTACTGAAGGTAGGAAACATGGACTCAATATGCAAACTAGGACATCTCTGTGACATGGGAGGCATCAACAGAGGCTCCATAGGGATTGGAAGCTTAACTAGTCGGTGGAGATAAACTCAGAGTAATGAGTACTGCTCCTAAATTCAAACTAACACCCAACCAATGGATGTGATATACAGTGATTTGTTCGAAGGCGACACGAATCAACTGTTGCCAAAGATAACATCTTTTCCTCTCTGACTTTTTTGGTTTTTTTATTTTTATTTTTGGACTTTTCCAGATATTTTGAAAAGATTGAAAAAGAATAAAAGTGCTTTATAATACAAATCTAGGAGAAGACAAGTGTTATCGGACAAGAAAACTAGTTCCAAGAAGTGGAACATACCTATGCTCAATGCAAGGAAACATGTGCAGGATAACGACACTCGAGGGAAGGTCTTCTCCTTGTAAAGGGGTGATCAAGATACAAAAGACATATAAAAAGGCCATACTTGGCTAGACCTGAGACAAGCTTGGGCTATATGGCTAATAACTCAATGTCAAGGAGCCGGCATAAAGCTCAAGAAGGCAATAAAAACTCTTGAAAATACAATTACAACTTGATATATACAATGGAGTCCTAAGGGAAATGGACAACATAAAGTTTAAGAGGAGTATGAAGCTCTTGCTCAGAGACATGGCGACACTAAAAGGACCCCCACAACCTAAAGGAGAAATGTCGACATGGTATCTAACTAGGGTGCCTATGTATAATAGGGAAGCCCTACCATTCACATAACGCGACTTCTAATAAAAAGAAGAAGGTTATGTGACATCATGGAATGGGTCCATACCTAAGGTTAAGATGAAACAGTCATAAGGTCATGAAAAATGCAAGAAGATGTGAAATCCTAACATATATGCCACTTTAGACATGATACCTATAATAGACATGAACGGGTCGAAGTCTTAGTCAAACCACACTAAAAAAGGGTTCCTACAACATCATATTAGTCAAAACGGTCCAAAATGGTCAGAAACAGTAAAAAACTATAGGAAGTGGGTAAATATTTCAAAAAAAAATTCTATAAAATATTAAAAATAAAATTTTTTCATACCATTTGAAAATTCACACACCACAGTGCATTTGTGTCCAAAATTTCAAGAGATGATTCCGGGAGCATCATCTGATGAAATCACTCCATGTTTGGTCCAGGTAATTTCCTAAGCCCTTCTCTTTCACTTTCATGTAAAAAATATTTATTTTAGTGGTCAACTTTTTTTAGGCCACCCCAAAATGTGTGTTTCGGCCCACATGGAAATTGGGTCTTTTTTCGCGTATAGGGATGGGTATACATGGAAAAGACCACAATACCTATGTACATATGCGGTTGTTTTCAAAGCAGTCACGTATAGGGACGCAAATGTGATTTTCAAAGTGAAATACTGATGAAACTCAAAACATTTTGTGTAGGATGGTACTAGAATGGAGAGAGAGGGAACATGGTGATGTTGAGGAGGCACTACAAGGAGATCTAATGGCTCAAAAAGTACTAAGGGCTTGTGGGTTGTATAAGTTTTGGCACCTTGGCAGCTTAAGAGCCAAGCCAAGACTACTCCAACTACTAGTACACTACTGGGATCTAGATTCTGAAAGAATTCAATTGGATGGGATGTCACTCGGCATTGAGGATTAGGAGATATATTTTATCACAAGTTTGTCCTAACAAGGGGAGGTGACGAACCTTCAATCTCATGGGCCAGGAGGTGGGATGACTATAAAGGAATACATAGCTTCATGTTTCCTTCCTGATATAGAGAAGGTTGGGTGTCAAATCCCGACAAGCGTAGTTCAGAACCTAGGGCTGAAAGCCATACTATTGGAATTAGGCAGGATCATAGGTTTGGCATCACTCCACTAGGATTCAAGGCCACTGATTTTATATGAAGTAGAGTGTATCCGACCTATGATATATGACTGGAGTACATCACTGCTAAGCAACATGAAGCAGCAACTTAGTGACTGCAAGATGGGTAGGGTACAGAAATTTGGGTTCGGCAATATACTGAGTGAGTTCTTTTTTGAGAGGGCACCGGGGCTAAGCCCTAGAGTTGACATTTATCCACACGGAGTCAAGGATCTGGATCTACTACACTGGGCCAATGTAATGTTAATACTGGTAGGGGGGAGTGCGTCCAACCCCTACCCAATAGACTTGTTTCTCTAGTGTCAAAGACAGAACATCGCCATAGATGACTACCCCTATGCAGGGATAGAATTTTGTTGAGATCCAAATATGACCCTACCACCAAGATCAACATATGGAGACATAGGTAATGAATCCCAAGTCACTTTTTTTTTGAGTTATTAATTTTTTTATGTTTTTTTATATATGAAATCAAAAGACATTGTTTTTGGTGTGACGACACATAATGAAACTCTATCATGTACATGCAGATGTGGGACCACAACAGCCAGAAGGATTTCCTCGTCATCGACGGAGGGGAAGAGGCGATTAGATTATGTGTGTGGATGCGGAGCAGACACTCCAAAGAATTCACACAAACTTCGTTCACTTGACACACAAGGTTCCCATGGCGCAAGTCGAGGACTTTCCTAAGGCTATGCAGCGCCAGCTGGTTGGAGTACCACAGGAATGGGTTCGATTATTCCGCCGGCTAACTAGATTCATGGTGTGCTACCATGATCAACACCCTACTCCACCTCATGCTTAGAGACCTAGGTGTATATTTTGTATGACCGTGTAGTATATTTTGGTGGCTCGGAAGCCCTAGTTTTGTATATGACACTTATGTATTATGACGTCACCATTTTTGTACTTAATGAAAAAATATTTATGATGATCGATTATTTATTATATTTACATGTGTAAAATTTGTTTGTGAAATGATTATGGTCTTTGAAACAAATGCCAATCTATTAAATAGTTAGCATATGAATCAGCAACTTGATTAAAATTTCTTGGAACATGAATGTATGTTATACTCTCAAATTTTTGTTCTAACAATCTTACATGCAAGAATCTTCGTAACAATGTCGGATCCCTAATATGATACAAGCCATTAAGTTGTGAAACCACTAACTGTGAATCAATATGTAACTCAAGATAAAGAACACCATGTGAAATGACATCCTACAATAACTCAATTGCGACACTATATTCAACAACATTGTTCGATGAAGGCTGTAAACATATGCCTCCTGAATACAACACTTGACCCAAAGGAGTATAGATCACCCATGTAGTCGAAGCTAAATATTGAGTTTGGCAACTAGCACCATCAATGAATCCTATGTAAACGAAATACTCCATCAACATCTACCACAACAAATGAAAGCCAATCAACAAACTCGATCACCATAAGAAAACCTAACTATGCAATGCAAAAATGTACAATAATATACAAAAAGTCAACCATGGCTGAAGATCATACATAGTAATTTTTAAGATAGAGCCCATTTCTAGGCTCCTCCAAGACTGTCCCTTCGTAATCCACCAACTCATAGGAACCTTTCTCTAAGACACACTTAACCACGTAAGGACCATGCCACATTGGGTTGAACTTTCCTGCCCCCAAGGGTTCCTTAGCTTGATCCCACAAAAGGACAAAGTCACCTTCACTAAACTTCCTAGGATGGATAGACTTATCATACTGGACCTTAACGTGATGCTTGTTAACCTCAAGATCCACTAAATCATCTCGACGCTGCTCATCAAGCTACTCCAAGTTGACCAGGCATTCTTCCAATGCGGAAGTCTCTGGTAAAATATCCATAGTTAGCTTCAAAGAAGGGATTTCACATTCAACCGGTAATACTAAATCCACCCAATGCACAAGTTGATAGGGAGAAAAATTGGTGGCAGTATTGACTATGATTCTATAGGCCCACAAAGCAGGATACAACATGATATGCCAATTATTCTTGCTCTGTGAAATGGTTCATTGGAGAATGGACTTAAGTGACTTGTTTACTTCTTGAACCTGTCCATTCTCTCAAGGTTAATAAGAAGAGGAGTGCTCTTGCTTATATCCTAACTTTGAAGACAACTCTTCCATCATTTTGTTCTGAAATTTCCTGCCATGGTCAGTGACAAGCTCCCTCGGAATGCCGAACTGGGTGATAATCTAGTTAAATACAAAATGCATGGTTGTTTCATTGTCAACTTTGATAGTAGGCATATCCTCTGCCCATTTCATGAAATAATCCATAGCCACAAGAATATAATGGTTCCCCCCAGCCGAAGCTAGGTTACAATCCATGAAATCAACCCCCCACCTGGTGGAGGGATCGACTATAATAATAGGATGTAAAGGGGCCAAGAGCGAACACATATTATGTGCAAACACCTAGCAAGGGTGGCACCTCTTGACCACATTAACACAATATTTAAATATGGATGACCAAAATTAACCTACCCGCAAAAAAAATTGGGTTGTAGAAAGCACAAATAAATGACCACCACACACCCCTCCGTGGCAATCATTAAGCACGACCTCAACCTCCTCATGAGTTAAGCAACGATGTAAAATGGAATCAACCCCATGGTGGTACAAAGTATCCTCCACTATGAGGTAGTTCTTCGCTACATGATGTAGTCGTCGTCACTCATCTCGCAAGAGGTGAGTAGGAACCTTCAATGTTTGAAAATAAACAATAATATCCCCATACCAAGGGTTTGTGGTTGATATGAGAAATATATGCTCATCAATAAGAGAATCCTCATGAACCTCTTCTTTACCCAAATTTGGAAAATCCGATATGATCTCAGCAAAGATTAATGATTTCTTCTATTTTACCGAAACAAAATCGAGATCAAACTCCTACAATATCATAATCCATTTATTATACTTCCCCCTAATCATCCTTCTAGTGAGGACGAACTGAAATGGATTGATGTGAGCTACGACCAAAGTTTGGTGAAGGAGGATGTAATGCCTCAAATGTTGAACCGCATGAATGGTGACTAAGGCTAGCTTCTCAACATGGGAATAATGAAGTTCTGCATCAATAAGCTTTCGGCTCAGATAATATATGACATGCTCATGGAGCTCCTCATCCTCTTGAACCAATACCATAAAAACCGTCTCCTGAGATGCGGCCACATAAATAAAAAAGTCATGGCTATAGTCTGGTGGAATAAGCATGGGGGTTGATGCCAAGGAATTCTTAAAAGCATCGAAATACTCCTGGGCTCGCTCATCCTAGTAGAAAGGGGTGTCTTTCTTCAACAAACACATGAAGCCTTTAGTCAGATTGGAAAATTTGATCATGAACCTTCGCAATAATTTCACCATACCTTGTAAACATTGAAGATGTCAAATGTTGAATGGGGGACACAATTGAAGTATTGCCTCAACCTTCAAGGGATCAACTCTAATACCCTCCTTAGACATGATGAATCCTAGTAAATGACCAACCTTCACACAAAATATGCACTTGTGAGGATTTAATCGAATTTGATAATGACGACATATTTCGAAAACTAATTGCAAATGATAAGGATGATGCACTCTCAAATGAGAGTGAGCAGCTAGATCATCCAAATACACTTCAATAATCTTTTTGAGATCATGAAAGGCAAAGTTCATGGCCCATTGAAACGTAGCTCCAATGTTTTTAAGGCCAAAGGGCATCTTTCAATATGAAAAAGTTCCCCAAGGACAAATAAATGCAGTCCTATGTTGGTCCTCAGGTTTAATATGTATCTAATTGTATCTGGAAAAGCCAGCCATAAAAGAAAACACCTCACTTCCCACACACCTCATCCAAAATTTCATAAATAAATGGTGTAGAGAAATTATATTTAGGTAAGGCTTGATTTAAATCACAGAAATCAGTGCATATTCAAATCGCTCCCTGCTTCTTATCCACTAGAACGGGATTTGAAACCCACTCTGTCAAGGGAACTGGATAGATAAAACTAGATTTGAGAAATTTATCTATCTCTGCTTTAATAGCAGGCGCTTTCCTAGGATTCATAGCACGCAAACATTGTCGAACTGATTTTGCATCCAGATAGGTTTTTATTTTGTGTTTGAAAATGCGAGGGTCTATTCATAGCATCTCCTCATATGACCAAGAAAAAACATCACTAAACTCCTTAAAAATTTCAGTATACTCTTTAATCTCATCTGGAGAACAATTTTCCCCAACGTAAATGTTCTCAATCTTACCAGGGTCATGAGAAATGTTGATAGGAATCATTGGTGGTAGGTTAGCCATGTTCCCTTCAGCAATCTGACTAGGAGAGCTTAATGAGACCACATGGATACCAACCTTCTCTCTTAGAATCGCCCTAAAGTCATCACACTCTAATCGATCAAGCTTAGGGAGGAAATACGATCTATGGTGTAGTTCTCTCCAAAGTTGTTCTATCCTAGACATAGCCTCAAGAATAGCTTCATCAGATGGAAAAACATCATCATGGAAGTCTTGAGAGTGAGATGAATCTACTTCCCAAGAAGGCAGCACATAAGGGTCCTCCTCCTCCATCTGCGAAGAGGAAGGACTATGCTCTACAACATGATCAATATTCGCTTGATACACCACCAATGTTGTAGGCAATGATACATCTGTCTCGACAGGAATAGAATTGTCACTCAAAGTACTCGGTGAAGGAAGAATACAAGGATCCTCGATATGAGAAGTACGAAAGCATACTGAATTAGACAAGGTCAAAGCCCCACCAAGACTAGACCCAATCATAAGAATGGGTGCAGGACAACTAAAGGTTCCCATGAGAGAAGGATACATACCCACACCCACATTCTTAGTTGCCAGCTGAGAATGATCAATAATCGAGATAGAAGCTTCCGATGATGCATTTATACTTGGATTCTGGAATTTTTTTTTATCAATAGTAACGATCTTCCCATTCAATGGAAAACAAACCACTCGGAATAGGGAAGAGACTACAACTTGCATATTGTACATCCAATTTCTACCCAGCAAAATATTGTAGTCAAGCAGTGCATCTACCACCTGGAGCTCGATCGCGATAGTATTCCCCCACAATTGGACATCTAGGGAAGTAAATATACCATGCAATCGAAATGATATTCCATCAAAAGCAGTCAACATGTTCGCAGATTTAGACAATGTGGGAGAACCTAAGCCCTTATAACAAGTCAAAGACATCACGGAAGCGGCAATTCCTTCATCAATTATAGTACGCATGATGGTGTTATTCAAACACTCTACATGAATCAAAAGAGAGACATAGTAAGGCAAGCGAGGTTGGATTCCATGAGGTTCAAATTTGATCACGGAAGGAGAGCTATCATCACCAACCCCAATAGCATACAACAAGGCCTTTCTCTATGAAGGACAAGTCTAAAGTAATTCTAATGCGGACATCGCACTAGGATTCTAGCTAAAATCCTCGACAATTGAATAGTTCTAGGTGGCTTGAGCATTAGGATTGTGCCCCGAGCACTTCAAGACTCCCTTAGGAATGCAAGGAAAAACTTTAGGCTTATTTGTATGCTTTTCAATTCGCATATATCTCTCAGGTGGAGCAGGTTCTTTCCCAAGTTTTGGTTGTGATGAACCATAATATTTCACATGCATCACAACACTATTAGCTCTCACCAAGTTGATGCACCTGTGTTCACTAGCGACCTCTAATGTATTTGGAGTTCCACCAGATGCAAAACCATGATCCACGGTCCTCGAGTTCATATTTTGATTATTTGGTAAAAGATTTGTAAAAACAGTTGGGCCCTATGCTATGAACTTCGAAGCATCTTCCATATAAGGGCATAAGTGAGTGAGGTGGTAATCCCCACACAAATCTCAAGGAAACTTAACCTTTCGCTTGGACTTCTTGTCCCCCCAGCATTATTATTGTTGTTATTGTTATGTCATTAGTCGCATTATCATTATTATTCCCACCCTTATTATTGTAATTTCCTTTCTTTTTATTCCTTCCAAGTTGCTGGTTACCTTTCACATTCGACGACTGCATGGAAAGTACATTCGTTGACTGGGTAGGAAGGGGAGAAGCCATAGCTTGCCTCAGTGTAGATTCCTTAATCGATAACTGGCTCACTTGTTTCGTAACCGAATCCATAGGTTTGGTACTTGCGGAGCCAACAATACCATCAGTATGTGGCCCAGGTTTAAACTTGGGGTCGAAATTGGAACATGGACCATTAGGTATGATCTCATAAAGGAGCCTAGACTGAGCATAAATCAAGTCCAATTGTTGGGCCCTAAAAATAGCTTGGTCCTCTTTTTGCACTCTGGATGTGGAGACATCCTTCACAATATATGGTAACAACAACTTGAGGAACCACTCTAGAAGAAACTCTGGTGGTATAAAGGATTTAATAATCCTCTTCTGTCTATGCCACTCTTGAATATGATTCAAAATATGGGTGGATTTATCTTGCTGAAATGTCAACAAGAGTTCAGTATCGACGTTGTAATGCATGGGTAGCTGGAAGTGGTTAAGAAAAGTTATAGCAAGGTCATGAAACAAATAATATGTCCCCCCAGGTAACTCTGTATACCATTTCACAGCAGGACCCATGAGGGTGCGTTGAATTAGTCTCAAATAGACAGAGTCATTGTTCAAGGAATTCAAAGAGCACCAAAGATGGAAGGTCGTAACATGCTCACCAGGATCTTCATTGACCTTACCTTCGATCTTTGGGATGTATGAAGGAATTTTGGTGGGAACTGTTGACCGTGCCGGGTCATGAGATATAGGATCATTCGTCAATATTAACAAATCAAGTAGATTTAAAGTTGCAAGGAAAGGGAGCCTAGGTTGAGCCGGTTGGTTCCATGCTCCCTGATAGGACTGGTTCGCATAAGGCTGACTGCTATACACACCATGGCCTTAGCCAGTGGGATAGTAACCTCCTCCCATTTGACCCATATAGGGTTGCATGCAAGGATTGTGATTTGGGGTACCTTGAGGCTGGGGTTCTACAAAGCCATAATTAGGTGACTGATACACGGGTTGATACCCGAACCCATAAGGTGTGTAGGTTTTTTCGTAAGATGGTCTATAAGAAGGTCCATAAGAGGTTCCATAAATTGGACCATGAGATGGTCCCCGTGAAGGTCCATAGGAAGATACATGTCCTGGTGACACATGAGGAGGCACATGGCCCTATGTATTAGAATTTGAATGCCATCAAGATCTTCAAGCAGATATTTCTAATAATGTTGCAACAATTGAATGGAGAATGAACATATAAACTAAGAAAAACAAAAAACACATGAAATGGACAAGTATTTCTGAGGAATTTACAGTATATTTATCATAATAATATCCGGTGTTACAATGTAGTTTACATAGGTAGAATTTCAATGTATGAGAAATTAATTTGAATCCTCCAAGTGGATAATACTGTATCTAATTGAATCTCTAACTCAAGGTCTCCCAATCAATGTCGGAGTCTAAAATAGACAACTCTCCGATGACCAATAACTCCAACAACCACTGACAGCTAGTTAATTCAGTGCAACTGAGTGTAGTAGGTAGGTAAAGTGCTCCTCCCCATGCAACCATGCATTATCCATGAATTAGTAGCGCTAGCCTAACTGGCTGTGAAGTAATTGATTGTAAATGGGGGATAATTAAGACTAACTAGTGCTAACTCCAACTAACTGAAGTAGTTGGTGCCGAGACTCCCAGTGGCTCCTAAAATGTAGGTATTGGTCTAGGCGGCACCCTAACTGATGTATTCACATGCAATAAGTGGAAGTTAACCTTTAGTAGCATTCCCCACACTTCAATGACTGGTACATGTGGCCCCATTAGGCCAAGTGGACCCAATTGCACTAGTGGACCCATTTAATTAATTTAAGGTTTTTAAGTTAGGAAATAATTAATCTAATAGACATTTGACCAATGGAGGTTTAATAATCCTAACACTGTGACACAACGGTTGTTACATTTGATTTTACCACACATGGTGGATCGCATCTTTATGGCCTTCCCTGTCCCTCTGCAGACTCTTTAGACCCCATGGACCATTTTTGTACCTTTGATGTTTCCAGGATCATCCCTAAAAACATGCATTATTTTCCATACACGACTTTTAGTCCCTTTCTCGCATATATACGCGGATATGACCCTCAAACCTGTGTACATCGGGATGTGTGCAAAAGGCCAAATGATTTTGGAGTTTTCCTTGATGTGGATCCGAGTCACTTGTCTCTTGGCCTTCCATATGCCTTGAGATCAGTCAGATTCGACCTTCCATTACCCCATTGAAGAGATATTTAAGGAACCCTTTGGATACATTGAAGGGGGAGGAATTGAAGAGCAAGAAAACTATAGTCTATTGTTGCCGGAGCTTATACTTGAGTCTGCATCCCTTTGTCCCTTGGATGACTCCCAAGCTTTTCTTTTGCTTGTGAGCCTGCTATCGAGAAATGGAGGATTGAAGTGGTGGAGGCCCAAGTGGGGGACTCAGTTTCTCCTATTCGCAGACGTGCTGATAGAGGTTGTCACTATTGTGATCTCTATTTTATATTAATAGAAATAGCTTTTCTTGTCCAATAATGTGTATTTAAATGAGTATTGAATCCATGGATGCTTTTAAATGCTTATATGTTATTGATTATATATGCTAGAGTATGTCTAACACAATTATACATAGCATGCTTGTCTTGTTTGCTGAGTGTTGAGATAGCAATTTATCAATACAAGCGAGAGTGGAAAAGCTCAACAGGGATCTACATCAACCGTCCGGAATAAAGTATGAATCGAGATCCTTTAGTGTTAGATATTTGGTTTCTCTTGCATATAGGAAAGAATTGATTTCTGAAGTCACTCTGTTTATTGTGGTACCCCAAGCCATAGGAATTTTTCTTTGTAATAGAATTGGCAACTCCGTCGGGGATTTCCAAGTCATTTTCCTTTGGGGGTTTTTATCGACATTCAATGTTCTTGAATTGCTCTGATTTCTCTATTTCTGAGTCAGTTCTGGGGCCATGTTTTCCTGGTAGCGTCTGATAGGAGTAAATTTTGTCTCAGCTTATTTGTTTGCCTTCATTTTTATCTCTTTTTCTTCTTGTACGTGAGTTTTTGCCTCATAGTCGCGTGTACATGTGGTTTTGGCTGAGATATTCGTGTATATACGCCGGTTTTCTGCACACAGTTGTGTATACCCTGAGTTTTGCGTGTTAGAGGAAGATAATTAAGTGTTGTTGGGTGAGTTTTGATGATTGCTGAGTCTCCTTGGATGCTTCTAGAGTCTGTATACACCTCTGTTTCTGACCAGAGATGCTTTTTAGGTTGAAATTTTTTTAAGAATTTTCTTGTCATTGCATTTTCGATTTTTAGTTTTGGGATTAGTGCGTTAGGTATATTTTACCTTAGTTCTTTGCGTGGGTGCTATTTGATAGTGCTTGTAGAGTCTGGGGGTGGTAGACTCATTCTTTTTCTTTATTATCTCATTTTTATTCAAAAAATACAAAAATATTTGCTTCTTTGCATCATTATGCATCATTGCACTTTGCATTTTGCATGGTACTTGCACTAGGTTTGCTTGGAGAAGTATTTGTCAGGATTTCATATAAGAATGATTGCATTTGTCATTTGAAGGAAATTTTGCATTTCACGTAGTAGCATGCCCTATTTTTCATTCGACACAGTGTATTTGCATTGATTGTTAGGTGTGCATTTTGCTTCCTGTTGCGTCATAACAACATTAGTTGCACGGTCATTAGCCCTTTTGAGTAATAAGCCAAATAAAATCAACGCTTAATTAAAATGGATTACACTATTTTATTTTATAGGGTACATCAACAAGATTAGGTTTTAGGGTCTTGGAATAGTTCATTGTAAGTTAATTCTCCAAGACCAGTAAACAAAACATGTATGTGTCTGTCTAGGTGAGAATGTGAAATTCCTTGGTATAATTAGTGTTTCTCAATATCCTCCTCTTACAAGGGAGTTAAGCACGAGGCAATTTTAGCGGTTAATGATTGGGATGACCCCTGGTCATAACTGATTACCACAAGAGATATTTCTAGGATTGTATTCGTATTTGGGGGCTCTTTCAAGAGTTTCAAGCTTTGATACCCTACCCATACGGTCAATCCTTCCTGTGAATTTCCACCTAAGCATTGATTATATTGAGGTGACCTTAGTTTCCTTACCTAGGTTATTGAGGGGGTACTTTGCAGGGGTTATTCTGTAGGTGTCCTAGCTAGGTTGGGGTCGGACAGCACAGTCTCTATATGCGTTGAAGCTGAGGGCCACAATAATTGGTTACGAACCTCCACTTGTTGTGTATGGGAGTCTCAAGACTCTCCTAGGCGAGACATACCTTCTTCATTTGGGAGCTCACATATCCTACCCTTATTTTCCTATGATTGGCTTTAGATTATATAGGTGTATGCTTTGTGCATGCTAGCTTGCTTAGGGTTTGTGTAATTAGAAGATTCTTTTTGATTTTTTGAGTCATTGTGGATTTGGGTGCAGCACTTCACCATTCTTGTCGTTTAGAAGGACTTCCACCTTCTACATCTCCTCCTCCTTTGGGAGAGATAAATAGACAGTCTAGGCGGACTACTTCTCACATTGATTCACACATAATGGGAGATCATGAAGATGAAATTATTGAGATGTATTCTCCACCTCAGGATGTTGGGGAAGAAGATCCTACTCCTATATATGATCCTTCACCTGATATACCTACACACTCTGGGTATGATCCCTCATTCAGAGGGCGCTGGTACAGGGTTTCGGGCGACGAAACTCATCATGAACCTATGAGCACTAGTTATGTTAGTTATGGCATGGTTGATATCCCTGCACATGATCTGACACAGCATGCCGAGTCAGAATTTGAACCTAACACTACGCTTGGGGGCACTCCTATTTCTTTCCATGTGGAGAGATTTGGGAGTATGAGTCACATTGCACCTTCCATCCTGGTGGTGGAAGCTACATCAAATGTTCGTCCTAGACCTAGTGTTAGTAGTCCTATTCCGATACCAGAACCAAGACGAGTGACCATAGGGAATAATACTTACATCCCTTCACATTTCCCTTCATCCTCAATTCCTACTTCTTCGAATGCTAATCCTACCCCTCATTCATGTGGTCCTTCAGGCCAGAATGTTGCTACTAGTCATGTTCGTACTACAGCTACTCGCACCATCATGTCTCAGAGTCAAGTACCTCCTATTGTCTTGGGGGGTTCATATTCCTACTTCTGGATTGTTTTATGGTTCATCGCATGGACTTCCCCATATTCCTACTTATGGAGTTTCTCATGGGACATTTCATGGGGCATCTTATGAAGCTTCTCATGGACATTATTATGGACCACAGTATGGACAGAGTTATTCACCTTATGGGTACAGGTGTCAACAACCCACTTACTCCTTGAATTATGGCTTTGTAGCTCCACATAGTCAAGGTACACCACATTATGGTGCTTCCATGCCACCCTACATGGGTCAAATGGGAGGAGGATACTATGGCCATCGCCATGGTGTTTACAGTAATCATCCTTATGTGAACCAAAATTATAAGGGAGTGTGGCATCGACCTGCTCAACCTAGGCTCCCTTTCCTCGCAACGTTAAATTTACCTGACTTGTCGAGACTAATGAATGATCAGGTATCTCATGACCCGGCTTGGCTGGTTGTCCCTAATAAGCTTCCATCAGACATTCCCAAATTTGAGGGAAAACCAGGAGAAGATCCTAGTGAACATGTTACTACATTTCACCTTTGGTGCTCTTCTAATTCCTTACACGATGATTGGATTTGTTTAAGGCTATTTCAATGCACTTTCACTAGGCCTGCAGTGAAATGGTCCATAGAGTTACCTAGAGGGGCATTTGTTTTGTTCGATGACCTTACTAAGACTTTCCTCAATCACTTACAACTACCAGTGTGTTACGACATTGGTATAGAACTCTTGTCGACATTTCGGCAAGACAAATCCACACATATCTTAGCCCATATCCAAGAGTGGTGTAGATGGAAGAGGTTGATTAAAGCTTTCATACCACTGGAGTTTATCCTTGAGTGGTTCCTTAAATCGTTACTGCCATACATAGCAAAGGATGTCTCTACATCTAGAGTTCAGAATGAGGAACAAGCCATTTTTAGGGCATAGGAATTGGATTTGATTTATGCTCAATCTGAATTATTATATGAGATCATTCCTACTGCTCTGCGTTCTAGTTTCGACCCTAAGGTCAAACCTGGACCACATGCCGACAACATTGTTGGTTGTACAAGTACCAAACCTACGGATTTGGTTGTGAAATAGGTGAGTCAATTGTCTATCAACCAATCTTCCTCGGGATAAGCCACGGCTTCGTCTCAACCCACCCAAATGGCGAATGTGCTTTTTGTGCAATCGTTGGACCAGAAGGGTAACCAGTAGCCTGAAAGGAATAAGAAAAAGGGTAAAAACAATCATAAGGGTGGGAATAAGAATGAAAATTCCAATTTTAATGACAAGAACAACCATAATGTTGGGGAGGACAAGCAATCTAAATGTAAGGTTAAGTTTCCTTATAAGTTGTGTAAGGATGACCACCTCACTCACTTATGTCCTCGTATGGAGGATGCCTTGAGGTTCATAGCATAGGGCCCAGCTGTGCTGACCAATCCTTTACCCCATAATCAAAACATGAACTCGAGGACACATGATCAGTCTGGTGGAGATCAATACCTGTCGGAAGCCAACACTGGTCATGGTTGCATCAACATGGTGCATGCTACTAAGGTTGTGACTCGAGCGAAGGACTATGGTTCGTCACAACTAGACCTTGGAAAGGAACATGCTCCACCTGAGACTCCTTTGCATATTGAAAACCCTATGGATAAACCTGAAGTTGCACCTCGCATTCCTAAGGGAATCCTAAAGCATTCGGGGCACAATCCTAATGCCTGAGCTACCCAGAACTATTCTGTTGTCGAGGATTTGGGCCACACTCCTTGTGCGATGTCTGCACTTGAATTACTTCAGAGTTGTCCTTTGCAAAGGAAGGCTTTTCTCTCTGCTCTTGTTTTTAATGATGATAACTCTTCTTCCGTCATCAAATTTGAAACCGTGGGACTACAGCCTCGCTTTCCTTACTATGTGTCTCTCTTGATTCATGTAGAATGTCTTAACATGACCGTCAAATACACTGTTATTGACGAAGGCACTGCTGCTTCCATGATGTCTTTGTTGTGTTGGAAGGGTTTGGGTTCCCTCGAGTTGTCTAAATCCGCTACCATGTTGACTGCCTTTGATGGTATATCATTTTGTCTGCACATAATTCTTCCTTCTCTTAAGGTCCGTTTGGGAGGGAAGACCATCATGATCGTGGTCAAGGTGGTTGATGCGCCCCTTGATTACAATTTGTTACTAGGTCGAAATTGGTTGTATAGTATGTAAGCCGTAGCTTCTTCTCTATTTCAAGTTGTATGCTTTCCATTTAATGGGAATATTGTTATGATTGATCAGACATCATTCAAAAATCCAAGTGTTACTGCATCATCCGGAACCTCTATCTCGTTTATCGATCATTCTTAGCCAACAACTGGGAGTGTGGGTGTTGGCATGTATCCATCCCTTATGGGAACCTTTAGTTGTCCTGCACCCATTCTTATGATAGGTCTATTTTCACTAAATTCGGTGTCTTTTCGCACTACCCAAATGGAAGATCCATGGATTCTTCCTTCACTGATTCGTTTGAATAAGCCTATTGAAACGGACGTGACATTGCCTATAGCAATGATAGCATATCAAGAAAATCTTGAATGTGTTGCAGAGCCTAGTCCTTCCTCTTCGCGGATGGAGGAGGAGGATCGGTATGTGCTGCCTGCATGGGCAGTCGAGTCTACTCACGCACATGATTTCCTTGATAGTGTTTTTCCATCAGATGAAGTTGTTATTGAGGCCATGTCTGGGGTTGAGCCACCTTAGGAAGAGTTACATCATAGATCATATTTTCTTCCTGAGCATGACCATTTGGAGCGTGAGGACTTTAGGGATATTTTTAGTGAGAGGATTGGTAGTCCCATGGTTCCATTGAGCTCTCCTAGTCTGATGGCTGATGGAAACATGGTGAATATATCTCCTATCATTCCTATCAATATCTCTCGCGATCCTGGCAAGATTGAGAATGTCTATATTGGGGCAGAATGTTCCCATGCTGAGATTCAAGAGTATACCGAGCTGTTCAAAGAGTTTCATGATATCTTGGGTTGGTCATATGAGGAAGTGCCAGGTATCGACCCTCGTATTATTGAACATGAAATGAAGACCTATCCAAATGCGAAGCCTGTTTGACAATGCTTGCGTGCGGTGAATCCTAGAAAAGCACCCGTGATTAAGGCTGAGATAGAAAAGATGTTAAATGTCAGTTTTATCTATCCCATTCCCTTGATGGAGTGGGTTTCAAACCCCATTCCAGTTGATAAAAAGTAGGGAGCAATCTATATATGCACTGATTTCCATGACTTAAATTGTGCCTGTCCTAAGGATGATTTTCCCACACCATTTATTGATAAAATTTTGGATGAGCGTGTGGGAAGTGAGGTATTCTCCTTTATGGACGGTTTTTCTGTATACAATCAGATCCAGATCAAACCCCGGGACTAACATAAAACTGCATTTATTTGTCCTTGGGGTACGTTTGCATATCAAAAGATGCCTTTTGGTATTAAAAACGTCAGAGCCACATTTTAGCGGGATTTGACCTTGATCTTCCATGATCTCAAATTGATTATTGAAGTATTTTTAGATGACCTTGTTGCTCATTCTCGTATGAGAATGTGTCATCCCTACCATTTGAGATGTCGTCACTATTTGGTTAGGTTAAATCCTCATAAGTGCATCTTTTGCCTGAAGTTTGGTTGCTTGTTAGGGTTCATTGTCTCCAAGGAGGGTATAAGAGTCGATCCCTTAAAGGTTGAGGAAATACTTCAATTGTCTCCCCCAAGAAACATTAGACATCTTCAATGTTTGCAAGGCATGGCAAATTTCTTGCGGAAATTTGTGGTTAACTTTGCCAATTTGACTAAAGGCTTTATGCGTCTTTTGAAGAAGGACACTACCTTTTGCTGGGATGAGTGAGCCCATGAGTCCTTTGATGCACTTAAGCGAGCCTTAGTATCGGCCCCCATGATTAGTCCACCCGACAATAGCCGTGACTTTTTGCTTTATGTGGTCACGTCCATGGAGACAATTGGTATGTTTTTGGTTCAGGAGGATGAGGAGCTCCATGAGCATGTCATATATTATTTGAGCCAAAACCTTATAGATGCGGAGATCCATTATTCTCATGTGGAGAAACTTGCCTTAGCTACTATTCATGCAGTTTAGATATTGGGACACTACATTCTCCTTCACTAGACCTTGGTGGTAGCCCATGTCAATCCATTTTATTTCATCCTCACTATAAGGATGATCAGGGGAAAATATAATAAGTGGATTGTCATTTTGCAATAGTTCGATCTCAAGTTTGTTTCAGCAAAATCGAAAAAATCATTTATTTTTGCGGAGCTTATTTCTTATTTCCCAAGCGAGGAGGAGGAGGAAGTTTGTGAGGATACGTTTGTCGATGAGCACATTTTCCTGATCTCAACATTGGATCCATGGTATGGAGATATCATCATATATTTATAGACATTGAAGGTCTGTACTCACCTTTCACGGGATGAACGACGATGATTATGTCACGTATCCAAGAGCTACCTTATAGTGGATAACACTTTATACCACCATGGGGTAGATTCTATTTTATGTCATTGTTTAACTCATGAGGAGGCTAAGCTTGTGCTGAATGATTTCCACGAAGGGGTGTTGGGTGGTCATTTATTTGGGCTTTCTACAGCCCAAAAAATCTTGAGAGTGGGTTATTTTTGGCCTTCGATCTTTAAAGATTGTGTCAATGCGGTCAAGAAGTGCCACCCTTTCTAGGTGTTTGCACGTAATATGTGCTCGCATCCTACCCCATTACATTTGATTATCACGCCCGGTCCCTTCACTAAGTGGGGGATTCACTTAATGGATTGCAACCCAACTTCAGTTGGGGGGCATCATCATATTATAGTGGTTGTTGAATATTTCATGAAATGGGTTGAGGCTATTCCCATGATTAAATCCAACAGTGAGACAGCCGCGCATTTCATATTCAACCAAATCATTACTCAGTTCGGTATTCCGAAAGATCTTGTCACTGACCATGGTAGGCACTTTCAGAATCTAATGATGGAAGAGTTGGCCTCGAATCTAGGGTATAAGTAGGAGCATTACTCTTCTTATTACCCTCAAGTGAATGGATAGGTTGAAGCAGTGAACAAATCACTTAATTCCATTCTCCAATGAACCATCGCACAAAGCAAGACCAATTGGCATATCATGTTATATCCACGGCTTTGTGGGATTTTAGGACCGCGGTTAAGACTACCATCAGTTTTTCTCAATATCATCTTGTACATGAAGTGGAGTCTATATTGCTGGTTGAATGCAAAATCCCTTCACTGAAGCTAGCTGTAGAGCTCTTACCAGATACTTCCACATTGGAGGAGCGTTTGGTCCACCTATAGCAGCTTGACAAGCAGCGCCGAGATGCCTTAGTGGCTCTAGAGGTAAATAATTGTTGTGTTAAGGTCCAATATGATAAATCTGTCTGTCCAAGGAAGTTTAGTGAAGGATATTTGGTGCTTTCAATGGGATCAAGCTAAAGAACCCTTGGGGGTAGGAAAGTTTAATCCCATGTGGCATGGTCCTTACATTGTCAAATGTGTGTTAGAGAAGGGCGCCTATGAGTTAGTAGATTATGAGGGGACATCCTTGGCAGAGCCTAGAAATGGGATCTATCTTAAAAAGTACTATGCATGATCTTCAGCCAAGGCTGATTATTGTGTATTATTGTATATTTTTTGGATAGTTATGGTTTTCCTTATGGTGATCGGGTTTGTTGATTGGATTTCGTTTCTTATGGCAGATGTCAATGGATTCTTCCACCTATATAGGATTCACTGATGGTGCTAGCCGTCACACTCAACACTCATCCTCTGTTGCTTGGGTGATTTATAATCCTACAAGTCAGGTATTGTCTTCAGAAGGCTTATGTTTATGACCCTCTTCGAACAATGTTGCTAAGTATAGTGCCATTATCGAGCTTTTACGGGATGTCATTTCACATGGTGTTCTCTCTCTTGAGGTATGTCTTGATTCACAGTTAGTAGTGTCATAGCTTAATGGCTTGTATCATGTTAGGGATCCAACATTATTACGAATATTCTTACATGTGATATTGTTAGAATGAAAATTTGACAACATAACATACATACATGTTCCAAGAATTTATAATCAAGTTGCTGACTCATAAGCTAACTATGTGTTAGATTGGCATTTGTTTCATAGACCGTAAACACATCACAAACATACATTTTTACACACGTAAATAAATAAAATTGATCATCATAAAAGTTTTTCATTAAACATCCAAAAAGTGATGTCATAATACATAAGTGTCATAATACAAAAATGCGGCTTCCGAGCCACCAAAATATAATACACGGTAGTACAAAAATGAGTCACTCCTAGGAATCTAAGCCTGTGGAGGAGGAGGGGGGTTCTGATCATGAAAGAAGACCATGGCTCTAGCTAGCTGTCGGAATAACCGCACCCATGCTCGTGGTACACCCACCACTTGGCGCTACATGGCCTCAGGAAAGTCCTTAACTTGCACCATGGGTAATCTATGTGTCAACTGCACAAAGTTTGTGTGGATGCTTTGGAGCATCCACTCCGCATCCACACCCATGATGTCATCTCCTCTTTCCCTTCGTCTATGATGAGGGAAACCATCAGGCCGCCATGGAACAACATCTGCATACATATGATAGATTGTCACTATGTGTCATCACACAAAAACATGTCTTTTGATTCCATATATCAAAAAATGCAAAAAAAATAAATAATTCAAAAAACTTTAAAATGAGGGTTGGGATTCATTACCAATGTCACCATATGCTTCTCCTAGTGGTAGAGGCATGCCGAGGTCTCCCCGAAAATCTATCCCCGCATAGGTATAATTATCAATGGCAACTATCTTCCGCCACCATGGAAAGAAATCAGCTGGGTAGGGGTTAGACACCCTACCTCCGTGTAGTCTGCGCATCGCATTTTCCCAACGTCATTGGGCCAGATCTCAAACCCCGTGAAGAAGAGCCTCAGCTCTAGGGATTAGCCTCGAAACATGCTCAAAGAAGAACATGCTCAGTATACTGCCGAAACCAAAGTTTCGTACCCTACCCATCTTGGAGTCACTAAGATGCTACTTCATGTTACTCAATAGTGCAGTGCTCCAGTCATAAACTGTAGGTCTCATGCACTCCACTACATAGAACATCAATGGTCACGAGGCCAGGAGGAGTGATGCTAGACTGGCTATCCTACCAAGTGCCAATAATATGGCTTTCAATCCCAGCACCTATATGGAGTTTGTTAGGATTTGACTCCCAACCCATTTTGTGTCTGAAAAATATCATACAGAAATATACTCATTAATGGTGAGGTCACCTCCGGGCCCACGAGAGCGTAGGTTCACCACCTCTCCTCGTCGGGAAAATATGGTAATGAAATATATGTCCTCCACCTCTATAGTGAGGGACATCCCGTTAATCTGAAAAGACTCTAAGTCAAGATCCCAGTAGTCTACTAGCATCTGCAGCAGTCTTGGTTTGGCCCTTAGGCTTCCAAGACACCAAAACTTATATAGCCCACATGCACAGAGAGCTTATTGAGCCATTAGATTGCCACGAACAACTTCTTCTACATCCCCATGTTCTCTCTCCCTCCATTCTAGAACCATCATGCACATTAGATTTTAATTTTGGTCAATATTTGCCTTAAAAAACCTTAAGCTCGGCCGCATACATGACTTTTTGTAAAACAGCCACATATGTACGCAGGTTTGGGCGGTTTTTCCGCATATAGCCAACCCTATATGCAGAAAAAGCCCTGATTCCTGCGTGGGCCGAAACGACCATCTTAGACCGGCCTAGAAATTGATTTTGACCATGGAAATTGAAAAAAATTACATGCAAATGGAAGAGCAGGGCATGGGAAATTACCTGCAAAAAACGATGTTGGATTTCGCCAGAAGAAACTCCCAGAATTCGCTTTTGAAGTTCTGAGCTCAATTGGGTAAAAATTTCAAATGATATGTAATTTTTGAATTTTTTACTATTTATAGAAAAAATTTCAAATTTTTGAAAATTTTTACCCCCTTTCTATAGTTTTGAATCATTTCTTACCCTTCTAGACCATTTTTGACTAATATGATGATGTAGGAGGCCATTTTGAGCGCCATTTCGACCATTGTTTTGACTTGCTTGTGCCGATTTCAGGTATGATGTTTAAACTGGCATATAGGTTATATTTCACCTCCATTTGAATTTTGCATGACCTTATGACCGTTTCATTATAACCTTAGGTATGAACCAATTCTATCATATCATGGAACCTTCTTGTTGTTTTAGAAGTGACATGATGTGAATGGTAGAGCTTGACCTTACATGGGTGCCCTAGTTATCTCCTTATTTTCATTTGGTTCCCATGTCGACAGTTTGTCCTTTAGGGTGTGGGAGTCCATTGTATAGTATCGCCGTGTCTTTTTGCAAGAGCCTCATACTCCTCTTGATCTTTTTGCTAGCATGTTTCCTGAGGACTCCCTTATGTCAAGTTGTAATTGCATTATCATGATCTTTTCCTGCCTCATTGAGCCTTATGTTGGCTTTCTTGACTTTGAGTATCATCCATATAACCTGAGCTTGTCTCATGTCTAGCCACACAGAGCCATTTTATATATATCCTTTGTAGCTTGATTCCCTATTTTTACCTGGAGGGGACTTTCCCCTAAGTGTCGCTATCCTACACATATGTCCTTGCATTGAGCATAGGTATGTTTCACTGCTTGAAATTAGTCTGTTTTCCCATTTGACACTCATCTCCTCCTAGTATGTAACTTTAAATCCCTTTTATTCTTTTTCAAGTTTTTCAAATATTTGAAAAAGTCCAAAAAAAAATTAAAAAACCAAAAATCCGGACAAGAAAAGATGTTATCTTTGGAAACAGTTGAGTCGTGTTGCCTTCGAATAGAGCACTGTATATCACATCCATTGGTCAGGTTAGTAGTTTGACTTTAGGAGCTATACTCATTTATCTGAGTTTATCTCCATCGACTAGTTAAGCTTCCAATCCCTATGGAAACTCTGTCGATGCCTCCTGTGTCACAGAGATGTCCGAGTTTTGTATATCGAGTCTATGCTACCTACATTAAGTCACCATTCGCCTTTATGCTCTTGTTCAAAGGATGTTGAAGCTTGAGTCGGCCATTCCTCAGTTCTCTTGAATTTGGATGTCGGCCATTCCTGGTACAGTTACTGGTTCATGCACATTATAATCAAGTCCTTCCACATTATACAGCTTTGTTGAGTACCTCGTGTTGGATGATGGGTGATGCCTTAATTCCCTCCTTCCAGCATATTTCATCCCATCGACTTCAGATCATTTATTTTGGGATAGGAATCTAGAGTCATTTTTGAGTGCCTTGAGACTTGCAGTCATCAATGGCAGGTTCTCTTGCCATCAACAGTTTTGGGAATACATCAATGTCCCCTGATTGATGGATTCTCTCAAGTTTTCGACCTCAACACATTTATTCACACTTGTTAGTTTAAACTCTAGTACCTTGATTCCCATTTTCATTATCGGTGGGTGATCTCGCGTCTGTTAATGGTATACATCAATGGCCGGTAATCAGATGATGGACTACTATGTTCGACCTTGACACCTCTATTCACATAGTAGGACATGTAGTCATAGCGGATTGTGTAGAAGACCTTCTAGATTGGTGGCATCTCTTATATGTTACCTCCTTGATCATGCCAGTCTTCATGAGATTCCAGCTCTTATGACTTGATTCCAGTATAAGTTAGATATTTCCAGCCATTATGGAGATCTTGATCCATTATATATCTTCAGCCTTCATGGAGATCATGATCCTTTGTATATCTTCATCATGGAGATTCTGATATATCTTTATTGTACGTGGAAATGACCAAACATGTCATATATTGTACCATGCCTATTCATGGCCATTGCACTCTTATGTATCTGGGACTACTACATCTACTTGCAGTTATGTGCAGAGTTAGATCATTGTATTGTACTGATTGGATGGCTGGTTCTTCCACTGGGTTTTTCATCACTCCATTTCTGGGATGGACTTATAATGTATTTCGGCCATCGTATGACCCCTCTGACCTCACACATTAGGGACATCTGTTACAGCTGATTTTACCACACATGGTGGATCGCACCTTTATGGCCTTCCCTATCCCTCTGTGGGCTCTTTAGACCCCATGAACCATTTTTATACCTTTGATGTTTCCAAGATCATCCCTAAAAACATGCATTATTTTCCATACGTGACTTTTAATCCCTTTCTTGCGTATATAAGCAGATATGACCCTCAAACCCTCGTACATCGGATGTGTGCAAAAGGCCAAATGATTTTGGAGTTTTCCTTGATGTGGATCCGAGTCACTTGTCTCTTGGCCTTCCATATGCCTTGAGATCGCTCGGATTCGACCTTCCATTACCCCATTGAAGAGATATATAAGGAACCCTTTGGATACATTGAAGGGGGAGGAATTAAAGAGCAAGAAAACTATAGTCCATCGTTGCCAGAGCTTATACTTGAGTCTACATCCCTTTGTCCCTTGGAGAACTTTGTGTTCTTCCCAAGCTTGCCTTTTGCTTGTGATATTTCTATCGAGAGATGGAGGATTGAAGTAGTGGAGGCCCAAGTGGGGGACTCAGTTTCTCCGATTCGTAGACATGCCGATAGAGGTTGTCACTATTGTATTCTCTATTTTATATTAATAGAAATATATTTTCCTATCCAATAATGTGTATTTAAATGAGTATTGAATACATGGATGCTTTTAAATGTTTATATGTTATTGATTAGATATGATAAAGTAGGTCAAACACAATTATATATAGCATGCTTGTCTTGTTTGCTGAGTGTTGAGATAGCAATTTATCAATACAAGTGAGAGTGGAAAAGCTCAATGGGGATCTACATCAACCGTCCGGAATAAGGTACAAATCAAGATCATTTAGTGTTAGATATTTGGTTTCTCTTGAATATAGGAAAGGATTTATTTCTAAAGTCACTCTGTCTGTTGTGGTACCCCAAGCCATTAGACTTTTTCTTCGTAACAATGGTGCTAGCAGAAATAGAATGGACATGGCTAGTAGTAGATCTTTGGCTAGAAGGCCCACTAGAGTTAGGGGTAGGATGCATGGCCAAAAAGACATTTGAAGGAATTGGTGCAGAATATGATGAAATATGTGATGGAATATAACTTGTGCCCCCAATATTCACATGTCTAGGTTCTAGTCCTCGAATAGGAACACTATTGTTGGGGCTAGGCTGTGTGTGTGAAGGAACCTCCATTGCAGGGATGGAAGGTGTAATGTGACTAGAACTTCCAAACCTCTCTGCATGGAAAGGAATGGACATGCCCCCAGGCGCAGTACAAGGGTCAATACTCGATCCTTCATGAGGTGTTGGACTGGTCTCAGGAACATCAGGCATTCCATACCTAATAGTGCTAGTGTTAGTGGATGAATGGTAAATCTCATGACTCAAAAGCCAATACCAGCGATTAGGGTGTGTGGAATCTGTGAATTGTGAAAAATATTCTTGTGACGGTTGAGCTGAATGAATACTAGACCCTACCGGAGTCTCATATGTGCTAGGAGGTTTATCTTCCCATACATGACGAGAAAGATCAGGGATCTTCATAATCTCGTGCTCGTGATCACCCATAGTATATGAATCAAAGTGAGAATGGGTCTGCCTAGTTTGTCTGCTTCTCTCTCCCAAAGGAGGAGGAGACGTAGAAAGTGGAAGCCCTAATATATGACGAGAATGGTGAGGTGCCGCACCCGAATCCACAATGACTTAATAAATAGAAAAGACTCGACCTAGCTACGCAACCCTAATCAAACTAGCATGCACAGAGAATACACCTAAGAAAATATAAATCCAAATCACAAGCAAACCAAGGGTAGGATAAGTGAGCTCCCAAATTAAGCAGGTATGTCTCTCCTAGGAGAGGATTGAGACTCCCATACACAACAAGTGGAGGTTCGTAACCAATTATAGTGGCCCTCATATTCAACACATATAGCGGTTGTTCTGTCCCAACAATACTTGGACAAGCCACCTGTATAATAACCTTTGCAAATACCCCCTCGATAACCTAGGTAAGGAAACTAAGGTCACCTCAATATAACCAGTTCTCAGGCAGACAGTCACAGATGGGATCGACCATATGGGCAGGGTAGCAAATCCCGAAGCCTGAAAACACAACTGGTACCCCAAGGGTGCACCAATCAATACCTCAAAGGCCCCCAGACACGAATACAATTCTGGAAATATCTCTGGTGCTCACAGAAAGTGACTAGGGGTCATTCCAATCACAATCCTGTGCACTGCCTCATGCTTGACTCCCATGTAAGAGGAGCGTCTTGAGAAATTCTAATTATATAAAGGGTTTCACACTCTCACTTGGATAGACACCTAATTTTTTTGTTTAGTGATCTTGGAGAATTGACTCACAATGACCTATTCCAAGACCCTAAAACCTATTCTTGTTGATGCACCCTAGAAAATAAAAGAGTGTAATTCAATTTATTAAGTGTTGATTTTAGTTGGTTGTGATTACTCAAATGGTAAATGGTCATGCAACCAATGAAGTTATGAATCAACAGTAAATATGCACACCTAACAAGCAATGCTAAATGCAATGTGTAGAATGAAGAATGGGGTATTCCACTACGTGAGATGCAAATTTTTTCCTTCAAATGTAAGTGCAGATATTCTTATATGAAAATCTAACTATAATAGAAGTAAGAAAACCTAATGCAAGTACCGTGCCAATGCAAAATGCAAGAGATGCATAACTATGCAAAAGAAAAAATATTTGTGTATTTTTTGTAATAAATGAGATATGTAAGCAAATAAATGACTCTACAATCCCTAGACCCTGCAACTACTCACAAATAACATCCAAGAAAGGAACTAAGGTAAAAGAGACCTAACGCACTAATCTCAAAACAAAAAATGGATAAATGGATGACAAAAACAAAAATTCAAAAATAAACTAAAATCAGTCTCGGGTTAGAAACAGAGATTGTATACAGACTCCAGAATCATCCAAGAAGACTTAGAAATCATTAGAAATCACCAAGCAGCACTTAATCCTCCCACTAAGGCTCAAAATCAAAGCATACGTGACTGTTCTCAGTAAAAGTGCATATATACGCGTTTGTTCAAGGAAAACCCACGTGTATACACGGCTGTGAAGGAAAAACCCGCATACATGAAGAAAAAAGAAGAAAAATAGGGAAAATAGACAATCTAAGACAAAATTTACTTCTTCAGGACCCTACTGGGAAAATACGCCCCCAGACTTGACACAAAAATAGAGAAATTCAGAGAAATTTAAGTACATTGAATACCAAAAACCCCCAAAGAGAAACAACTAGGAAACTCCGCAGTATGGTCACCAATTCTGTTATGGAGAGAAAATTCCTATGGCTTGGGGTGTACCACAACAGACAACTTTGAAACTAGAAATCAATCTTTCCCAATATGCAAGAGAAACCAAACATCTAACACTAAAGGATGTCAAGTCATATTTTATTCTGGATGGTTGAAGTAGATCCCCTTTGACCTTTCCAATTCACGCTTGTATTAGCAATTCGCTCTCAACAACAGCAAACAAGAAAATCATGCTATATAATAGTGTGTTAGGAATACTCTAGCATATATATTCAATGATGCATGAACAATTAAACATATCCATGGATTCAATATTCATATTCAATTGCACATAATTGGACAGGAAAAGATATTTCTATTAATAAAATCAGAGATTACAATAGCGACAACCTCTGTCGGTATGTCTACGAACCAGAGAAACCGAGTCCTCCACCTGGGCCTCCACCACCTCAATCCTCCATCTCTCGATAGCAAGATCACAAGAAAAGGAAAGATTGGGAATAACACAAACTTCTCCAAAGGGGCAAAGGGATGCAGACTCAAGTATATGCAAACTATGGCAACAATGGACTATAGTTTACTTGCTCTTCAATTCCTCCTCTTCAATGTATCCAAGGGGTTCCTTATATAGCACTCCAAGAGGGTAATGGAGGGTCGAATCCAAGCATTATCAAGGCATTTGGAAGGCCAAGAGTCAATTTATTCATACTACTATGAAGAAAACTCCAAAAACATTTGGACTTGTGCACACATCCCGATGTACGTAGGTTTGAGGTCAAAAGCTGTGTGTACATGCGAGTATGGGATTAAAAGTCACATACAACAATAAACAGGGGTTTTTAAGGGATGAAGTTGGATCATGAAAGGATAATATGACTCCATGGGGTCTAAAGAGCCTACATAGGGATAGGGAAGTCCATCAATATGAGATCAACCATGTGTGGTAAAATCAGCTATAACATTTACAAAAAAATGAGGGGGCAAAGCCCCCTTGAGCCCTGTCGTCCCTTCGAGACAGTTGTTATTTGTGAAAATAAAAGTCTTTGTATCATTTTTCCATATGCAGGTAAGTGATGTATACATTCCTGTGAATGTTAGGAAGATAATAATTTTTTTTATCAACACATTTTGCAGAATCATAGTCACCTTCAAAGGAGGCATTCCAGATAGCGTAGTTAGGTAAAGTTGGTTTTTGGCTCAGCCATAAGAACCTACAACATGTATGATGATGCATAGAACCCCAATGAGTACAAGGAATATGTTATGGGGGAAAAATATGTGTGGGAAATGCTGAGGCAGAGTCTAATGGGAGAATATTCTAAGATACTCCCCCATATTTTGCAGCCACCATGAGAATCCTAAGGGTGGAGATGCAAAGTTACAAGGAAGATAATGAAAGATTGGTTAAGTCTTAGGAGGAGAAGAATCAGCTAAATGCAGCCATGATGTAGAGTTTTATAGGCATTCAGAGGTGGATGAACTCTGGGGACCAGATAGTAAGTCCAAAAGGAAGTAAAAGCACTACCAGAAGAAGAAAGAGATCTCCTAGTGGGTCATCTAACTATGAAGGATCCATTGGTAGTTCATGTTCTTCATCTCCCAAGAATAAGAAAAAGAGGCGCTACCAAAACCGCTCGCAGGACGAATTTAAGAAGGAAAGTCCCCCTATTTTTAATGGTGAGATAAATAATGGTCAGGAAGTTGAAGCTTGGCTTCTTGGGATGAGAAAATATTTCCAAGTCCAAGACTACTGTGGAAATATGAAGGCTATGGTAGCCATCTTCAATTTGACTGGAAGAGCATCCATATGGTGGGAGAACTTCAGGTAAGTGAAAAAGATTAATGAAAGGAATATTTTGTGGAAACAGTTCCGGAAGTATTTCAAGGAGAAGTACCTCTCCAACAGGTACTATGATGATAGGATCAAAGATTTTCATGAGCTGAGATTGGGACAACAAACCATGGAAAAGTATGCAAACAAGTTCTTGGAGCTATTAAGGTATGTCAGATACATCAAAGATGAAAAAGTGAAAATCTAGCTTTCCTTAGTAGATTACCTTAGTCTTACAAAGATAGAATTGAGTTTTATGAACCTAGAACTCTAGAAGAAGTAATAAGGAAATCTAAGTATTTCCATGAGCAAAGAAAGTACAAACCTGATTACCATAAGACATGGAAGGACAAAAAGAATGTGAAGTATGACCAAAGGAAGAAAGATTTCAAACCTTCTAACTTCAGGAATCAACAGAAGAAGACATCCCAAGCTGAGAAGCAACCATCCAGAGTGGTGGGAGAAAAGCCAAGAGATCCACAATAGAACAGAGAACCACTCCAATGTTGGAAATGTGGAGGACCCCACATGCGTAGGAATTGTCCACTTGAGGATGGGAATGCAAGGCCAGCTTACAACATTCAAGAAGCAGAAACAGTGGGTCAAGTAGCAAGGGTTGTTCCTAGGATTTATGTAGTGGTAGAGGACTGTCAGGAAGATCACCAGTCAACTGTCATTGAAGTGCAAGTAGATTATTGAGAAATATGTTTCTATTTTAATTGACTCTAGATCTACTCACAATTATGTTACTCCTAGAGTAGTCGAGATTTGTGCTTTTAAGAAGTTAAAGCATAGTAAATCATGGTTAGTTCAACTAGCCACTGGAACTAAGAGAAAGGTTAGTGAAGTGGTAAAGAAATGTCCATTGGTCATGAATGGATTGGTCACTTATGTAGATATAAATGTTCTACCACTTGGTTCTTCTGACATTCTGATTGGAATAGATTGGTTAGAATCTCACAGAGTAAATCTTGACTATTATAATAAGAATTTTGAATGCATGAATGAAGAAGGGAACCCAAGGGTTGTAAAAGGCATTCCAAAGGTGATTTATGTTACGAAGATTTCAGCAATGAAGCTGAGGAAATGTTGTAGGAAAGGTTTCCAAATGTATGCAGTCCATGTATTGGAGGAAACAGAGAATGATACTTGTAGGTTGGAGGACTATCAGGTGTTGCAGGAATTCAGGGATATTTTTCTTAACGAAATTCCAAGGCTTCCTCCAAAGAGGGACATTGATTTGATAATTGAACTTGTTCCAGGAGTAGCATCAGTTTCAAAGACACCCTATAGGATGAGTACACCATAAATGCTAGAGTTGAAGATGCAATTGCAAGAGTTGTTGGAGAAGAAGTATAGCAGGCCGAGTGTGTCTCCTTGGGGAGCACCAGTTCTGCTTGTAAAGAAGAAAGATGGTACAATCAGGTTGTGTATTGATTATAGGCAGCTGAACAAAGTCATTGTGAAGGATAAATACCCATTTCCTAGGATTGATGACCTCTTTGTTCAAATGAGAGGAGCAAAGTTATTTTCCAAGATTAAATTAAGGTGGTTACCATCAGGTGAGAATCAAGAATGAAGACATTCATAAGACAACCTTTAGAACAAGGTATGGATATTATGAGTTTGTAGTGGTACCATTTGGTCTCACAAATGCACCAGCTACATTTATGTGCCTTATGAATAGTGCATTCAACGGGTATTTGGACAAGTTTGTTCTTATTTTCCTTGAGGACATTCTTATTTATTCTAAGAATGAGGAATAGCATGAAGAGCATCTAAGATTGACATTGCAATTGCTTAGGGAGCGTAAGATTTATGCAAAGTTGAGGAAGTGTGACTTCTATAAAGATAGGATTCATTATTTGGGTCACATTATCTCAGATGAGGGCATAACTGTAGACCCTGAGAAGATTGAGGCCATTATGAATTGGCCTACTCCAAGAAATGTGACAGATGTAAGATCTTTTATGGGACTTGTAGGATACTATAGGAGATTCATTGAAGGATTCTCCAAGGTTGCACATCCAGTCACTTCTTTGCAAAAGAAGGGAATAAAGTTTGAATGGACACCCAGGTGTGTTAAGAAATATTCCAGTAGTTGAAGAATCTTCTCACAAGTGCACCAGTCTTGAAGATTGCAGACCCAGAAAAATATTTTGTGGTGTGTACTTATGCATGTGGTCAAGGGATTGGAGGAGTCCTTATGCAAGATAGCCACATGATATGTTATGAGTCAAGAAAGAAGAAGGAGCATGAGAAGAACTATGCCACTCATGATCTATAACTTGCAGCCATAGTGCATGCTCTCAAGATGTGGATGCATTACTTAATGGGAAGAAGATTTGAGCTAAGGACAAACCATTGTGGTCTAAATTATTTGTTTGATCAACCTACTCTAAATTCTAGGAAAGCGAGATGGCTAGAGTTTTTATGTGAGTTTTATTTTGAAATCAAACACATAAAAGGAAAAGAGAATAAAGTAGCTGACGCACTCAGCAGGAAAGTGTAGGAAATGCATGTGGCATCTATTAGTATTTTTCAATCAAATTTGAGGCAACAGATTGTTAATCATGTTGCTGAAGATGAATTGTATGCATAGGTCAAGGACAGGTTGTAGCAATAAGGCCTTGAAAAGAATTATGAGGGATATAAATTGGAAGAAGATGAACTTCTTACCTATAAGAAAAGAATTTATATTCCAAATGTAGCAGATTTAAGGAGAGTTGTTATGGATGAGATCGATCAAGCTCC
This sequence comes from Pseudotsuga menziesii, assembly GCA_001517045.1. NCBI lineage: Eukaryota > Viridiplantae > Streptophyta > Pinopsida > Pinales > Pinaceae > Pseudotsuga > Pseudotsuga menziesii. Next base: position 18,722 of record LPNX011044285.1, on the reverse strand, counting down.
ATATTATGGTCACCTAGGATATCAGAAGACAATTGCTACAACCAGAAAGCATTATTTTTTGCCAGGAATGAAAAAGGGCATGGCTGAATATATTTCAAGGTACATGAAATGTTAGGAGGTGAAGCTTGAGCATCAACACCCAGGAAGTTTGTTGCAGCATTTTCCAATTCCAAAATGGAAATGGGAAGTTATTTCCATGGATTTTATTACAGGATTGCAAATGACTTGGAGACAACATGATTCCATCATGGTCGTGGCGGACAATTTGACAAAGGAAGAACATTTAATACCAATTAAGTCCACACATAAGACTGATGAAATTGCAAAAATATTCATGAAAGAGATTTTCAAATTACATGGATTGCCTAAGGAAATAGTCTCTGATAGAGATGCCAAGTTCACTTCCAATTTTTGGAAGGGATTGTTTGCAGATTTGGGTACAAAGTTGAACTTTAGAACTGTCTACCATCATCGGACTAATGGTCAGACAAAGAGATTGAATTAAGTGCTTGAAGACATGCTTCGCATGTATGTGATGGAAAAACCAGCCAAATGGGAGGACCTAAAGAAAAAAACCCCACCATCGATTTAGCATTTCATGTTTCGACAATTAAAATCGATGCCGATGGTATTTAGTTCTAGCCCGACACATTATAATTTGGACATCATGTACATGTGCAATTTAATTCAAATACCTACAACGAGCTATGTCAATGCAACATTAAAGATATGGGGGCATGATTTCCTAAGGATAAGGGGGGGGATATTCAAACCTTTGAGCTAATGGGGAAAATCCAAATGTCAAAGGGAGAACCCATCAAACTGTCAACTATGCATTTTTTATTTTGTGTCGAATCACTTATTTCTGCCAGAAATTGGTTGAGATAGTTATTGCATGGGGATGGAAAGAGTATGGGAGTCAAATTCGAATTGGGAAGAGCACCCATTTTGGAAAATCATGTTTTGACTTCCTAGGCAAGTAAAAACCAAAAAACGTATGCCCATTCTATTATGCATTCAAGTTTTGATCTTCCTCACTATTTCTCCTTCACGCCGGGGCTCTTTCAGGAAGATGGAGCTTCCTGCGTGTTTTAATTTCCAATCTGGTTGTTTACTTCATTTTCCCCATGGATGGGAGGTCATTTTTGTAATTCCTAGTGGATGGGTTGTCTCCATCATGTTTTCCTACCATTTTCCTCATTTTCCATGCCCAGGAAATTCATTTTTTTTTGTTGAGTGAATGGCCAGCAAGGATTCACGATCTTGGGGTTTATAGCAGTCATTGTTTCTCATGAAATGCCCAGAATTGCTGTTGAGTTTGAATTTCTCAGCCACGGGTCGATTTCCCCATTTTACCAATCTATTTTTGGATGAAAAACATTTTTACTCAAACCCAAAATTTGCATTTTGTTGTGTGTGCACCCCTTTGTTTTATTCTGAATTGGTTTGGAGTGGAAGAGGGAATAATTATCTTGATAAACCTAGTGTACAAAGGAACCACATAGAGAGATCAAGAGGGGATGGTTATTCTTTCTTGCACACCTTGAAGAGAACTGAAAGGGAAGGCATAGCCTAAGGGACTGTGTAGCAGAGAAGGGGATGTTTTCTTGTGTTGGGAAAACCAGCTAGATCTGGTGTAGGTGTCCATAGCTCTATGGTTGAGCTCACTAGCTTAGCAATTCATCCTTCCACCTCCTTAGTAGCCTAATAAACCCAACTGTGTTTGGCTTGGCTGTTTTTTGATGTGTATTTGGCTATGTGTGATCCTGTTGTAGTTCCCTTATTCCTTTTAGGGATCATGCCCATCTCGTAGGTGGCAGTGCTGCTGAGAGATTGATAAGTGCATTGGCCTATGGTTGGGTGGAGCATTGCAGTGGCATAGCTAGTTGCAGGACAAGCTTCTTCATAAGATAAGTATCTCTTGTGTATTCACCCCTGCAATTGTATTTGCTTGTTTTAATGAATTATGATGAACATGATTAATGTTGAATGAAATGTATTTTCTTCCGCTATAGATTGCATCATGCATTTGTGTACGTTTTTATGTTCAATGCATTTTTATTGTTTATGTTTGTGGGTCTTAGATCTCTGCTTAAATGATAACATCAGCTCGTAGGTTGCGTCCTCTCGGGCGAGAGGGGACGTGACAATACGACACATTCTTCAATGCACATGTTTGCCTAGATGTGATCAATAACACAATTTTTCCTTCACACAAATTTATGTAAACTATTTTTTTCATTTCTAGTGATTACATGTAGTTTTGTAGCAATTTTCTATTTTTATTATATGCACATTTATATTATATTGAAATCACTCATTATCATAATTAACATAAAATTGTTCTCTAATGATTATGTTTTTTCTAGTGTAATTGTATCTATTATTGTTGAAATAGATGTAGGAAGTGCATCATAGTGTAATTCTATGTTTTATTGTTGAAATAGATGTAGGAAGTGCATCATAGATGTTGAATATGTAGATTAGTTGTTGAACATGTATACTCGACACAATGAGTTCAACTTTACTATTGTGTTACTCTTTTGTTTATTTACCACTATAGTCTTTTTTATCCAAGGAAGAATTCCATGTACAAAATAAGCTATGTTGAAATTGAATTTTCTTAGTTTATTAACTATGAGTCGATAGTCCAAATGAGTTTCTTAAAATAAAATAGCCATACGGCTAATTAAATATTCATCTTGCACAATGTCTTAGAGATGAAAACGCAAGCTACATGTGTTCAACATACAAATTAAGAGAATGTTTATGGAAGATTGGTCTTTCTATGTGTTCCATTTTCCAAGATGCATTTGTTGTTAAATGATTCATTTCATCTAACACATTGTTTGCCACATGAAATTTTTTTGGAACAATTTGTTGACTAAGTACAATGAGTTAATTGTTTTTACTCTTGACAATGTTGTATAAACAAGTCTATATTTGGTTACTTTAATTGGATGAAATACAAGTTAATTTATAGGAAGCCTTTGGTTTTTATGTACACATAGTAATTTATTTTAAATTATTGCTTTAGTTTTTTCCTAGAAGCTCGATTTGAGTTTTTAATTTACAATATTAATATCCAACATGGTTGAATTTCTGGTTGTTATAGCTCATGACATTTTCTTCTCTCAACGTTTTCAATTGTTGGATATCTAAATTTAATCCAAATAATATATATAATTTTCTTATACGTTATAATTCCCCACATAGTTCAACTAACATATTATTCTTGTTAGTAATTCGAGTGTTTTCTTATAAGATTTTATTTTACATCAAATATTACTAGTTCTCTGTCGACGTGTGAAAGCATGTGTTCGTTATTTTTTCTTTAGATCCGTGTTTCTATTAAAGAATATATGGAAATATAGGATCTGAAGGTCGTTTTCTATAACAATGAGAATTTATGTAGTGGATATCTTGGTCTGATTATTTATTAAGTTTTATCTTTTTAACGGTTCTAATGAAATCTATGACTTTTTAACACATGGTTGTATGCGGTTAATAGAATTTCATCTCGTCTTTTCAAAATGAAAATGTACTTTCTTCTTTAAGTTAATGCTGGGCTCTTCAATATCAATGATTCTTTTATAAGTTGTTATTGATATCAGTCTCTAGAAAGTACTAAATCAACTTTCCCAAAGTAAGATGTTAGCATGTGACTTATCTATTGCAAATGCTTGTCTACTTTGTATAAGGCTCGTATTCTCGATCCTTCGACGAACATCGAATCCGGCATAATTACATATATAATGAATGGTGATCATCGTATGAGATATGTTTCATCAATGATCAATACATGGAATTTTTGAAAATGTTTTGATATCATATCTAATGTTTCACCATGGGGCGTTCACTTAGTGAACTTGTTAAATAGCATGACCATTTGTATGATATGAATGAATATTCCTAAATTCACTAAATATTAGAAAATTCCTCCTAAAATAGTATTATTGAACCCCCTCCCACTATACCTTTCCAATTAAGAAAACCCCTAGTTTCACGAGATATTGTAGGTGTCCATTTTTATCAGCGCGTTTTTAATACCACCTTTATATCATACTATCAATTTGTAACAAATAGGATCCCCAACGCATCTTATTATAAGCAAACAAGATGTTAAATAAATTAATAGTATAATTCTAATAATGATTCCATTGGGATTGCATGGGAGACTAATCAATTTGTAGCATTGGATAGTGGAATACCCAACGAAAATGTAATGGGGAAGGAAAAATTCATAAAAAGAAACTCAATCAAAAGATTAATGTAACAAAGAATGTAAAGACTAATAGTCCAATAGTCATTGCAATGGTTAGAAAATATGATAATTGTAGATGTTTCACACCACAACATGCCAATCAACAAATTTTATATCATGTAAATATAAGTATAATGATGAAGAGATTATGTTTTGTATAAGCTTAATAAATTAAGTCCAAAAAAATAAAAATTGATGGACTTCCCTACATTTCATTGTATTTTATTTATTGAGACGGTATGTGAACAAACACTTGATTTTCACTAAGAAAAAACTACAACAAATAAATAATATTGATTCATGGGAAAAATATATTAAGAAAATTTTAAACATGTTTTAAAAACTTGAAACAATCCATTCACAAAAAGTTAAGTCCTAATGAAATATTTATCATCCATTGTGCTAAAAATTTCTTCTACCTTCATTAATCATCTTGTATATAATCACTTTCTACATTTAACTTTACTTAACATTACATAAAACTCTATTTAACATAAATATTTTATAAACAATATCATAAAACAAAGATAAAAAACATTATATTTGACATGCACAAATATTATATATATAGTGTGTATGTCAAATATTTTTTCTATATTGTTTTTAAAATAAATACATTCTATTTCACACACACACACACAATATCAGTAATCGAGGCTCTAGTTGATTCCTATAATATCATCTGGGGGATCATGGCTATTAACATTCCGATCCAAAAGATTTGATAGTTCTTGCTTGTTCTCCAGGAATAGGTCACCGAGAGGATTCAATGAGGAATCCAATAAGTCACAACTTGGTGTGAGATATGGTGGAATTGGTGGAAATATAGGCATCTGTGGGAGGCCTCCAAATACATGAAGAAGAATTTATATATATGAATCCATCTCATGATTTGAATTTTGTTCCTCATCCCATCCAAATAAAATAACCCACAATATTCATATTACTATGTCAAATTAAAAACCCCCCTTGAACCTTAATATGATGAAAAATAATTTTAAGTTTTTTAGGAGTATCCAAACCCCCAATATGAATGGATGTGATATGATATTTCCCTTTCTAGTGAACCCCTGTGTTTTTCACTAGTCAATTTAAAATAGTCTAATTTGTTAAAAGGTATATAAAATGTTGAATACAATAGGATGCTTCATATATTGAATGTTCCTTTGTTGTATAAGTAGTGATAATCCCATTTAATTGTATGGGGTCATAGTTCATTTTCTCATTATACAAATGAACAAGTGACTGGAATATTGTTTTGATGGCGAACATTTTTCTAATTCCTACACCCCTAGTTAGAAACAAGTGCACTGGTTTGTTGAGCTCATATTTTTTCTCTGACAACATATCTTTCATTGTCCTATCTTGTTCTTCATTCAATGGTATCCTAATGTTAAACTATTATGTATTGTTTAGCATATGTGGGTGCTCTCCAATGTGATAATAATTTTTGTCATTTATTTTTATGTTTCTTGTACTTTTAAAATGTTGTAAATCAATGTCAAAGTCATATTGATAATAATTTTTAGCTATCTTTTTATGTAAATCGATAATAGATTTTTGTAATTCACCATTAACGTTTATATTGAAGAATTGTTGTTCTTTATTTTCAATTTCATTTCTTGCATATTCAAGGTCACTCCATGTCATATCTGTTTATATGTAATATTCATTTCATTTCATTTTAATATATAATAATGAAAGTAAGAGACATACAATGCATCATACTTGAGTCTTGATAAGTATCCTCCGAGCTTCCTGATCCAAACCTTCCTTGACTCAACCAACATAATCACAATGCATGTAATAGATTTTTGTAATTCACCATTAACGTTTATATTGAAGAATTGTTGTTCTTTATTTTCAATTTCATTTCTTGCATATTCAAGGTCACTCCATGTCATATCTATTTATATGTAATATTCATTGCATTTCATTTTAATATATAATAATGAAAGTAAAAGACATACAATGCATCATACTTGAGTCTTGATAAGTATCCTCCGAGCTTCCTGATCCAAACCTTCCTTGACTCAACCAACATGATCACAATGCATGTAGGATGCACTCGAGATCCCAACAACATAACAATACTAAGAATACAGTTTCCTTTTTCTCCTCTAATGGATTCGATATATAGGTGAATAATGAATGAATGGAAGATGAATCTAGACTCCAAAGAGTAGGTAGGCTCAAGCCCGTGTGTGAGTTCCCATGCAAAAATGAGTTGGATTCCAATCATACATGTGATCCTCTCGAAATTCATCCGGAATGCATGTGGAGGAAGACCATTGTCCCCTAAGGTAGAGAAGGGAGTGATGATGTAACTCCTTGAAAAGAATGCAAGGAGTGATGACGATGTGACCATCTCCATCTTATAGGCATGCAAGGGCTGATGGTGGTTTAAAAAAGGCCACGAGATGAGCATATGAATATGGCTTCAACCAAGAAGATAGGTAATATCTCTAATATGCCTCTAGGGTGGCAAATAAGGGTATAAGAAATTCCCTTTAAAGTGTGAGTTTATAAAAGGAATTGATGGCCAAAACAAATTACAATAACAATATGGAAAGGTAAGTACGTGAAAGAAATAAAATAGAGAATATCTCCAAGAAAGCATCAACGAGGTATATATATATTCCTTGAGGTGGGCACTCGAAAAAAATAGTGCGCATGGCCTCCATTAAAGTACACTACGAATCTATGTGGTAATATGAAAGATCGTGGTCACGAAAAAGTACAAGGCAGATACCTGCCATAAAAAGTATCATAGACACAATTAAATACACTGTGAATCTATGTCGTAGTATACAATACATGCCAAGAGGATACATATAGCACCCCACATAGTTAACAAATGATTCTCATACAATGTCATAACTCGTAATATAAACTCCAACACAACTTGGGAGGGTAAACAAGGATGAGTTATGCAACCTCTAAACCCAAGGTATTCAACTCAAACCCCAATGGTTTTATTCTTCCACATGTGAATAAATGTGTGGATGTCGAACATGTGAGAATCCATTTGATTACCGGTAAATGATGTTTATTGTTAACGAACATGAGGAATTCCATCCATGATGATAATGGATCCCAAGACACCTAGTACATTCTAGAAAGTGTGAATATATTAGATAATCTCAAACACCCGTAGAATAGCTTAATTATGATTCAATGATGTAAACCCCTTCTTGGATGCAACAATGACCTACTAATGATGAGTACAAGTTCTGAGATACTATGGTTTCTATATTCACTTCCTAGATAAATATGTGGTTTCAATGGGACGAACCCATCGAAGGAGGGTGTCACGATCCAACTCGCCAACTAGTCAGAACAAACTCTAAGTGGCCATAGGGAACCACCCAAAGACTAAATAAGGGTGAGACCATCCTGTATCCTTCCAATAGACTATTCCTTCCCACAAGCATAAACAGTAAATGCACAATAATGGACAACATGACAATATGATGGGGTAAGCCCCAAACAGACGTTCCCAAAATATTATACTTGAAAATTTTCAAGATTACATCATTACATAGAAATGGGGGCACCCAAACTTTCCAAACCCACCGTAGAGGAACCCAACTAGCTTCCATTAGAAATCCCAAGAATTATGATACTTTAAACCAAGGACATTATGTTAAGTCTCTTCCTGCACTGATGCAAACTTCCCTACAATCCTGATTAACACTATACCCCGCACAATCCTGCTATTGGCATGAACCTTTTTCTCATGAATATTTTTTTTGTTATGCAACAAAGTCCCAGAAATAACATAAAAATAACAGAAATAAACCAAAAAAGAGTAATCGACACCTTAATAATGAAGAACAAAGGTAAATAACAATCCTCTTCGAGGGATAAGCCTCCTTACATAATTTACTTGTGTACCCAAGACAAGACAATATCATATGCTTTCTCAAATGAAAATATATCCTTCCTACATATAGGAGCTTTTTTAATAATAGCTTGATTTTTTAGTTTTTTGGTCCTTATTTCGATGATTTAGTCAGGTTCCCATATGATTTATTCTTCTTCAAAACTCTTTTGACAATGATGTTTATCTACCTATAGTTTCATATTTTTTTCATCAATGGGATTTGTAGAACTACTTGCTAGTGCATTGTGCAATATGCATTGCTTGAACTGTAGATTTTCTTGTCACTGCTTCGACCATCTAATCCATTTCGTTCTTTTGTCCATAGGGGTATTTGTAAGTTATGATGATAGAAGGAACACTTCCCAAATTTAAGTTAAGAACATTGTCCAAATCTCAAATGGGTGGATGAATTATTGGAATATATTCAAATACCTTGGAATGCTTCTTAAGGACCCTTTGGATATCTGGCGAAATAGGATCCTTACATGTTTGAATATCTAGTGAGTATAATTGTGTATGTACAACTTGTTTTTCTTTCTTTAAAAAAGTTTTTATGCCATTAGAGCTGATCACCTTGCTTGGTTTCCCCATGATACCATTTAACACAAATTATTTTCCTTTTGAGGAAAATTTCATGAAAAGATTTTGAAAATTAAAATCCATTGTTCCCAATGAATGGAACCATTGTTGGGTCACAGATTTGTCCCTCAGTTTCATCACTTATCGATATCTATTTCATCCATATTCTTCCTATTATTATCCATTTATCACTCCATTTTACATCTACTTGTTGTAAATGCTTGTAAAATGCCATATTACTCCAATTGATGTTTTAGTGGTTAATTGTAATATCTTGAATTTTGGACCTAACACTTATGGGAATGAGCCCCATTGACTATGATGTTGCCTTGATGTTTTATTTTGATATACTGGTTCAAATACCCCACTACATATGAACATGATGATTTGTTCATCTATACAGAGGTCATATCTGCCTATAAATTGTAAATGTTGGGTAATTGAGTGTGCAGGTTTTAGCCATTGGAATAGTTTCACTTTTTAGGAATGAGGTTCTTGACTTCCTATTTCATTATCTAGTATAATTTATTGTTAGAGTATGCAAGTGTTTAGGTTATATTTCTAACCTTGTGTTTACCAATGTTTTCCCCTCAAAATATTTAAGGGTTTACATTTTATTTATAAACCCCATGTCTGTAAATTAATTCATGTTTAAGAAATATTTAGGGTTTATTTCTTCTATACTTAGTTCTGCATTTATTTATAGCTTAAACTTTGTTTTTCCTAAAACATAGAAATTAATCTAACAGTGCCTCTATGTTTATTTACCAATGGACACTACTGGCATATTTCATATTTGCAGCAGAACTATATTTTAGGAATGATAGACTAATTCAGGATAAGCTAAACAAAACATAAATATAAAATACAGTGAACTAATATATTAAACAGAACCTAATAAACAAATCATTTACATTAAATCAAAGTATAAATAGAACAACATTCTAAATAAGCAATATTATACACACATTATTCTATACTTCAGATAATCATAAATTGAAAGTATTAAAGCTAGGATAAAAAACAACAATGACCTCTTAGGGTATATATATATATATATATATATATATATATATATTTCTACCAAGAAGCAAGGATAAACATTATCTCTTCCCATTAAACAAATAAATCCATAAATCAAGTCTATAGTCCGAATATAAAGACCATGTAATGGTCCGAGAATATAAATAATAATCCACATCAAATCAAACCACATTTTATTATATACTACTACATCCAGAAAATCATATTTAGTAAAGAATCTATCAACATAATAAAACCATTGCATATATACATAATCAAACCCTTTAAATACTTACAAGCTACTTTATGATAATCGTATGCCATAACAAAATCCCCAACATGTTTAAATCAATCATAATACTATGTACAACATTTATTAAAACTATAAATATAAATACACAAAGATCACAGGATCAATTTTGTAGGCGTTATGCCCAAATCTAATCCATACATTTTATAAACCCTCACAACCATAAACGACCCAGGAACAACTCCTGTAGGGTTTGTTTATTTACAACGAATACTATAGGATTCGTTATTAGTCTGCTATATCAAGTTGTAGCATTCCATTATCAAAGCCACGCTATATACATATGCATGTTTTAAATTAACAACATAAATCCTTTACACAGAGGTTGAAAGACCCAATAAAATTTACATGTTGTAACTATGGCCCTCGGCCCTAGATTTTAACAAAGGCCTTAAACATTAACGCAAACCTGTCAATGATAAAAGAATAGCAATGACATCATCGAAGGTTATACCATGTCACGGCTATTACATTTAAACACAAAGATTTATCCATAATCAAGTTTCATCCATACAAAACGTTAATGTAAATGTCCAATACACTATTTCAGCTTTAATGGTAGGAATGCCAATGCCACATAAGGCACGGCGCCCAAATCCCACATGTTGTCTATGTTTAACCATACAAGTAATTCAAGCAAGGATTTCATTTACACATAGTCCATTAAATAAGAATTATAAACCATGAAATCAACATAGTATGCATTCATTGTTCACCTATATAAACATAATCATTATCAAAACCAACAAGGAGTTACACAGTCGTTTAGACTCGGCCTTGCACCATTGCAAACAATGGTGCTACTACCTTTCCATTAAAATAAACTTATATACATTATGCAGAGCCAGACAAGAAACACCTAGCCACACAAAGATCCCATTTCCGAAACCCAGTTACATTAAAGTTCAATCCCGAAGGAAATAAACCCCGAACAAGGAAAAGCCCCAAGTTCTAACGCATCCATCATTGTTACCCATTAAAATTACAGTCAGACCCCATCCCAAAATGTAGCCATTAGAAACCAGAGCTAAGCATTCAAACCCACAATGAGTATTCACCTTGTCACCATGACTAAGCAAATGATGGACAAGTTAAAACTTGTTATAGCAGGCTTACTCGAATGGGTATGGATTTTCCTCTGAGCTAACCATGAACCACAACCCACGAATTGTTCCACACCCTGAAACCTGCAACATAGAGCATAGGCCACAATGAGGAGTATGCATGATAACCAAAATGAACAGACAAATAACACTGCTAAACCAGAGAGGTCACGTATCTGTCTTCAAGACCACAGCATCAAAGTTCCACACCACCACACAACACAGAGGAAAGCTCACATAGTTATGCTGTGAATGAATGAACCAATGCAATGAGCCAAGCCCTAATCTTGGAAGCCACTTTTCCCAAAGTGCAATTAATTCGCCACCCCGGATTCCATTAACACTATCCAAACCCAAAATCATATAGTTCATGCCACCATATAAAACCTTATTCCAAGAATAACATGAATAGTAAAACCCCATTTGTGCATCAAATTACATATGGTTAAGCCATAATTCCATGGCATATGAAATATTCCATGGAATACTTTAGGCCAAGGTTTTTACAATCTTTCCAACTAGCAAAAAACCATATATTAAAACTATGTCAGCGCATGAACATAAGTATAACCATAATAATCAGTGCAACATAGGCTAGTAAGCCATCTAGCCTGGTATAAATATCATCTAAACAACCAGCGCATCACCACTAGGATAGAACTGTAAAACAGAGTGCTAGTGACGAAACAGACAACATACCCTGTTCAGCTTATATAAGTTGTTTCCGTCACTAAGTGAACCTGCACCCAAAGTGAAAATAAATGCATTAGTTCATAATAACTAATTAAGCTTGATATGGAAAGTATAATATAGTTACCTCTCAGGTGGTTACAAGAGAAACTAGTCCCGCCACTCCACCCCTTTTTCAAATAACAAAGTTAAGTCAAAATTGTGTATACGACTGTAATCAACCTTATTACCAAGGAGTACGTAATCAAATAACCAACATACATATCAATGTGTAACCATAGGTCAACATAGTAATTAACATCACAACAACGTAAGTAATACCTTAATAATCACATCTAGAAATAGAAAAGGGTGAATCCACGGACCTGGGTAACACTTTTTGGCAAGCGCATCTTGCCAAAAACCAAAAAACGTACCTCGGTCGAGGGCTTGTTAAGCCCTCGACCGAGGTATTAATACCTCGACCGAGGTTTTCTAAAGCCCTCGACCGAGGTTCTTTTTAGCCCTCGGTCGAGGTATTTATTAACCCTCGGTCGAGGTATTATAACCTCGACCAAGGGTTAATAAATACCTCGACCAAGGTATAAACCTCGACCGAGGTATGAACCTCGACCGAGGTATAAACCTCGACCGAGGTACGTTTTTCAAAAAAAATTATAAAAAGGGGCCGCGGGGGCCCCAATTGTCATTTTCAAACACTCGACCGAGGGACAGAGCTCGACCGAGGGACAGTGAACTCGACCGAGGGATAGCGACCATCGCCCCAAAGCAACCCATCCTCATCATGC
>LPNX011044231.1:469659-495541 GCA_001517045.1 Pseudotsuga menziesii | reverse complement strand
GAACCCCGTTTACGAACAACGAAAAAACAGGCCGTAAATTCTTCATTATTTTCACCCTAAGTAACCCAGCCAAAACTTTGAAAAGAAGGGCTTAAGCTCTTACCTGGCAGGATTGCACGAATAAATAGGTGACAGCGATGGAGTCCTTGACCAACAGTTGGACGCGGGTACCGGTACGAAGCTCCACACAACTCGCTAGCTCGACAATGCGACAGCTTGCACGCGATAAAACAATAAATAAAAAAACAACCACGCGCCCCGTATATATAAAAAACTAGCACGTGCGACGAGTCAGATCAGTCGGGCCGGATAGGAAAGTCTCGGCGGGCGACTCAACCTATCTATGCCCGCAACGGCGGGACACCCTCTTCACTCCACCACCCGCATCACCAAACATAGGGCATACGCTTTAAAACGGGGTCGGGTGGCAACGGATTCATTTGTCGGGCGACCAGGAGTTTGGCGACCCCCGCAACGGTGGGTGCATTGGGGAAGCCAACATTCTCCATGGCGCCTACAAACGTAATCAGCCATAAACCGCATCTCTAGATCTTTCATTGGACCGCAACGGCGGCAAGGGTAGAGTTCGTCTCCCTCCGACGCGATATTAAGAACGCGCCCGCAACTGTTATATAAAAGTCTACCACTCGCAACGGCAAGACGACAACCAAGAATGGAGGCAGGCCCGCAACGGCGGGGTGGACAAACAACCGGGTTCCTGCAGCCACCCGCAACGGCGGGGCGAGAAACAAAGGTCAGGTTTCGAAAGCCACCCGCAACGGCGGGGCAAAGAACGAAAATGAAGTTTCGGAAGCCACCCACAACGGCGGGGCAGAAAAGATCAAGATGAGTTGAAAAGGACCCGCAACGGCGGATCGGCCAAAGAAGAAACCTCCCGACCCAAGAAGATTTTGCAATGAACACTTTAAGGGTTATGCAAAAAACAAGTAGAAGCTCAATTCAAAATGAAAACATGAAAATGATGAGAAACCAGCTAAGTGAAAGCACTCAAATTCCATGAAGGCACTTCGAAATTCATAAGTTGAACTCAAAAGGATGAAAACAAGAAAAGGACTGAACTAATCCAAAGCAAAGGAGGGTCCAAATTTTTTTTTAGAAATTTGGGAAAACTGTTGCAGCTGCAACAGGTTGCTGACCAAGTCAGAGAGAAATGTGGTGCATATAGTCATTACTTGCATGAAAAGGAGGATGTGCTAAATATAGGGATTGGGTGGTGCAACAACTCGGTAATAATCTCTTTATGTTATACATTTCTAACTTTGAAATGCACCTTTGAATTATAACATGTATATTTTATAGTTTAATGCTCATGTTATTAGACATATGACACCATCATTTTTTCATTTTATATAGGTAAAATATTTGTCCTCGTCTATGTGGGAATATGCGCATCATTTTGGCACCAAGGATGTCGATCATGGATTTCTTACACAAGGTTTTGGAGTGGAATTCAAGTTTGACTAATATAGTCATGCTAGCCACTACAATCAAAACCTAAAAGGGGGGAGTGTTAGAATTAATTATTCCTCCTTTATCGAACATAGTCTCTTTTGGTCATTTTTCCTAACTTAGGAGGTTATTATCACTATACTAGAGTGTGGGGGACACACCTATGGGTTAGCTGCCACTCACGGCATATTCATGCATGAGTTTATGTGCCCCTGGGACCAATCCCTACATTATAGGAGCCCACTCTAAGTGCCACCAGAAGTCTCCTCCAGTAGACCTTGGTAGGTAAGAAGTTATGTTGAGTTATGTTACAGTTACTATCAGTTATCCTAGCACCAGTTTTGTAAGCATGCAAGGAGTGTGGCACCTTTTTTCCAATTACCTCGTCAATTAACTGATTGTAGATAGATTTAGACATCTGGAGTTAAACTAGTGAGCTCCAGTTGTAATTTTTCCACACTGAGTTAGCTAGACAGTCAGTTAAACTTGGTATATTTGAATCCTATATATTGTATTTGAATTATATTTATTGTACTACCATTTTATTACTGATTAATTAATTAAGATTAATGTTGTGATTATCTGAGCAATTCTTGTCCGATTAATCTAATTTTTTGTCATGAATTCTTTTCCTAGTGTGCATTGATCTTGTTTATTCCACTCCATAATTCTTTTCAAGTAGCTCTCATTTGGCCTATAGACCTATGGTTCACTAAATTTAACATGTTATCAGAGCATATGTTCAAGTAAACCTCTGAGACTGTTGACCCAAAAAATCCCTTGATGAGCTCTACATGACCTACACCGCCCAAATCCATCTATTTCATTACCCTCATTGACCCCCACACCCTTGCAAAGGCTCAAAAACATAAAAGGGGCTTAAAAACCCCTAAAAAGAGCCAACATAGCTCTTATAGGGGCTAAAACCTCCAAAAAGGGGCTAAAACCCCTCAAAGGAGCTTAAAATACCCAAAGGAGCTAAGAAATGGGAGAAAGGGGCTTAAAGCCCTAAAAAGGGGCTAAAGCCCCGACCAAGGGCTTAAAACCCTAAAACCCCAAGAAAAAGCTATAAATACAGGGGTGAGGGTCACTCTCAAAACATTCCTCATTTGCCTACCGTTACTCTGCCCGTGTGAGTGCCTTGAGACCCATCTCTCTCAAGCCATTCGCCCCTCTCTCTCATTTGCTCCATTAGCCACCTCCCTTGTGTGTTGAGCTTAGCTCCACACCATTCAAACCAGTAAGGAGAGGCTGCTCCTTGAGCTAGGGCATGGTGGCCCATCTTCCATTAAAAGCTTAGGTATAATGAGATGCATGCTTTTTTTAGTTTTATTTGCAGCTTAGATGTATGTGTAGGTTTATTTCTAATAGTAGATTGCAGGTTCTTCGTTGATTACTTGCTTTGCGGGGTTATTTTTCTAACAATGTGTTGCAGGGTTTTGTATGGTTCACTAACCCTTTCATGCAAATTTTTCCTCCATTTACAAAGACCTTATCCTTTCGTCCTATAGACGGAAGGTAGCCGTTTCTGCTCGCAGCTAGGGCAAAATCCCTACTACAGAGACCTCCATGCTTGCACCAGAAGCAATGAAGTTTCCACATAATTCTGGGAATCATAGCATTGCTCCCTCTGAATTATATTCAGAGAATCCTATCTAGGTGTGACAAAATCTGAAAAAGTGCAAATGTCGAGGTGGAAAGGCTTGAACTAAAAAATGTTTGTGAATTGAAGTTTCTTTTGTAGTGATTTTGCAGGTACCTTTGTAGCTCTTGAAGATATTGTTGATCAACATACAGTGAAATAAAACATCAAACTCCTCTATCACCTAGAATCCTTACACCCTTTCAATTACATTGATTGGAGGAAAGACATGCATATAGCATTGCGCCACAAAAGCATGTTTAGGATGAAAATTGGAAGAGAATTCAAGCCCAAGCAGTATGTTGAGAAATCCAAGTTTCTGAATCAGCTAGATGAAGCCTTCAGCTTCATGTGCATCCACATCTCCAGGGATCTTCACTTTCACCTTGAGGGACTCAGAACTCCAAAGGAAGGATGGGAAAATCTTGAATTTTTGTTTGGAAAAAAATATGAGCTTAGAGTCCATAATATGGAGAATGAACTCATTTCACTCTATCCCAAAAAATTCGAGACATTTCAACGGTTCTTTTCGAAATAAAAGGCACTAGTCTTGTAATGCAAACAATGTGGGATATAAAGGAAGGATGAGAAACTTGTACTGTCAATTTTGAGCAAGCATTGCTTAGAATTCTCAGTCTTTGTATCCACATTACACTCCAAAAGATTATCCATCAAAATTGGAAAATGCCTTCTCTAGATGCATTTGCAGAGTCATTGATCCAGGTGCAAAAAAATTGATTCACATGGGAGTTCTAAATGCATCCAAGAATCAATCCCTCTTATGTGGAGACTTTGGGAAAGCACAAGCTAAAGGGAAGGAGAATAAAAATCTTGATTCGAACTCAGAGGAGAAGAATAACTCTTCCTATGGAGCCTCAATTTCTAAAAAGAATAAGAACAAGAAATTTGAGAAAGCTAAGTGTTCCTATTGTATGAGAGGATTTCATCCAGAGAGCTAGTCCATGAAGAAAACCATTTATCAACTTTCAAAGCTCCTTGAACAAAAAAATATCTCTCTTCCACAAAGCGTAAATAATTCTGAAGCTGGACAAAAGATAGAAGAACATGAGAGCTTCCATGCCTTGGAAGCAAGCTTCTCTCAATCAAAGGCTTATTTAATCGATTAAGGAGCATCCAACCACATGTTTTCTTCCAAAGAATCCTTCACATATCTGGACTTCTTAGGAGGACCTAGCATTCATATGGGGGATGAATCATAGATCCTATCTGTAGGGAGAGGTTCTATTAAAATCCAATATGTAGAGTTCAAAAATGTACTCTATGTTCCATCTCTTGCAGCAAACTTGTTATCTGTATATCAAATGACACATACTGGATCACCAAAGCAAGTGGTATTTAGTGCTAACTCAGTAGAAATCTCATGTATCTCAACTAGGAATATTATAGTGAAATATTTTGCAATCCATGCCTCCAAATCATATGCGTTCTCACACTTCATGCCAAACTTAGATCCGATACAATCTCAACTTTCATTTGAAGCAGATAAAGGTATAAAATCTCCTTTATTTCCATTTGCAGATACAGATTTATTGTAAAATGTTTTAGATTTAGAATATGAGGAAGAATATCAACATGATATTGATATTGGTATTACACCTCAAGAGGATCTATATCTAGATCCAACATCTATTCTAACTTAGATTCCTAAATGGGTCACAAATCTTATTAAGGCGGTTGGGGATGTTTCTAGGAATCTAGATGATAGAAGCAGAACGAGGTCACAGTATCAAAATAATCATGTTTCCTTGTCCTGTACATATTCACTTCTCCTTGATAGGTGTTTCATGATGATGGGATAAGATCCCCAAACATTTAAAGAGGCTTTCCATGATCAAAGATGGAAAGCATCTATGGATGACGATTTTGATTTGCTACAAGACAAAAATACTTGGGAGCTTGTCACCTTGCCTCGTGGGATGAAATTAATCCAGTACAAATCGGTCTACAAGACCAAGATAACATCTGATGGAACCACAACCAAGTACAAGGCTCGGTTGGTGGCAAAAGGATACTCACAAGTCCATGGATTAGACTACAATGAGACATTTTCTCCAGTAACAACAATGGACTCCATCAGACTAGTCTTGGCAGTTGCAACTTCAAAGAGGTGGGAGGTGCATCACATGGATGTGAAGAGTGACTTCCTCCATGGTGACCTAAAAGAGGATATCTACATGAGACAGCCTGAGGGGTACATTGAAGATTCATCCTTAGTCTGCAAACTGAGGAAATCTCTCTATGGGCTCAAACAAGCCCCAAGGGAATGGTATTCCAAGATGGAAGCATTTCTCATGTCACAAAAATTTGAAAGATGTAGATGAGACTGCAATGTTTACATATAGAAGAAAGAGGGTTCATTACTGTTGATTGTCCTATATGTGGATGACTTGCTCATTACTAGCAGCTCTGCTGCTGGATTGAGAAGCATCAAATTATCTTTCAATAAAGCATTCGTTGTGACTGATATAGGACTGTTAAGACAGATCATTGGTATCGAAGTAAGTCAAAATACTTCATGAATCATGATATTACAGTATAGATACTCATCATATTTTCTTAAAATATTCCACATGGAATATTGTAATGCATCCCCTTTTCCCTTCCTATCTAGCATCAGGCTAGAAGAAGGTGGTTCTACACCATTGGTTGACAACACTCTTTTCATATAGCTCATTGGGATCCTTTTATACCTCACACATTTGAGACCAAATATATCCTATGATGTGAGT
Organism: Pseudotsuga menziesii; assembly: GCA_001517045.1. Taxonomy (NCBI): domain Eukaryota; kingdom Viridiplantae; phylum Streptophyta; class Pinopsida; order Pinales; family Pinaceae; genus Pseudotsuga; species Pseudotsuga menziesii. The sequence continues at coordinate 489,679 of LPNX011044231.1, read as the reverse complement.
GTTGTTTCCAGATACAAGCAGGACCCACATGAGTTGCACTAGAAGGAAGCAAAGTGCATCTTGCACTATGTGCAGGGTACTAGAGATTATGGGATCGTTTATAAAGTTGACGCACACGTATATCTCATTGGCTTCACATATTCAGACTGGGCTGGATATGGGAATGATAGAAAATCCACTTTAGGTTTTGTGTTTATGTTGGGATATGGGCCAATTTGTTCGTCTAGTACGAAGCAAGCAGCCCTTGCACTCTCTTCAGCAAAAGTAGAGTATAGGGGGGATGTAAATGCAACCATTTAGGCATTTTGGATGCATGACATCTTGACAGAGTTTGGGTTTCGCACTTCATCTTCAGTAGACATCTATTGTGACAACCAAAGTTCCATAAAGATATCCATTGATCCAGTCCAGAAGCAACGGACGAAACATATTGAAGTTCACATGAATTGCATTCAGGAACTAGTGCATCACAATACTATAACACTGCATTACTGCCCTACAGAGGAGCAGATTGCAGATATTTTTACCAAGTCCTTCACAAAAAAATAGATTTGTTTACCTCAGATTTCTTCTCGGTGTAAAGGCTTGATTCATTGTTTCCTGATTACCTGCTTATTTGAGGGAGGGTGGGGTTTCCCATGAGGTTTTCCCCATTTTCCTTAGTTTATTAAGTTGTATTTTATTTCATTTAGATTGTATGGGTGACTTTTGGCTTAGTTTTCAAGGCCCAAGTTGTCCTAAGTTAGGATTAAGGGGGGGTGTTAGGATTTATTAATCCTCCTTTGTCCAACATGGTCTATTTGGTCATTTTGACTAACTTAGGAGGTTATTATCACTGTACTAGAGTATGGGGGACACACCTAGGGGTTATCTACCACTTACAGCATCTTCGTGCATGTGTTTATGCGCCTTTGGGACCAATTGATATGTTATAGGATCCCACTCTAAGTGCCACCAGCAATCTCCTTCAGTAGACCTTGGTTGGTAAGCAATTATACTGAGTTATGTTCCAGTTACTATCAGTTAGACCACAATCAGTTATCCTAGCTCCAATTTTTCATGCATGCAGGGAGCGTGACACCTTTTTTCCTCCTACCTCGTTAGTTAACTGATTGTATACTGATTTAGACATCCGAAGTTAAACTAGAGAGCTCTAGGTGTGATTTTTCCACACTGAGTTAGCTAAACAGTCAATTAGAGTTGGTAGAATCTAATCCTATCCATAGCATTCAAACTATATTTATTGTAATACCATTGTATTAATGATTAATTAATAAATCTTAATGTTGTGATTATCTAAGCAATTATTGTCTGAGTAATCTAAAATCACTGTCATGAATTCTTTGCCCAGTGTACATTGATCTTGTTTATTCCACTCCATAATTTTTTTCGATATCTCTCATTTGGCCTGTAGATGTATGGTTCACTAAATTTAACAAGAAGTTGGGTTATGCCGAAAATTTACAAGAGATCATTCAAGTGGACTTCTCATCTTTCTAGTGTATTATGTTTAGGTCCAAGTTCTGGGACTCATTTTTCAATAATAATTTAAAGGAAGATCATGACAGTAGGATGATATGTATCAACTCCAAAAGGATGTGGGATGAAACTAAGGAGCGTTATATTTTCCCACAACACTACAACCAAGTGTGTTTTTACCCGGATATGTTGCATAGGGATTGGTGGTTTGCATTAAGACACAAACCTATATCTAAACATATTTTTTAGAAAATCAGTGTTATCATGCCAGCGAGAAGATAATGAGGGTGATGGCATCGGAGAGTGATATGTATGTGATTTATTTCATGATTTACAATTTTGATTTATCATTTTATTAATGTTATCTTTAATTTTTTAATTATATTGTTAACTTTTCATGTTACGACGGTGAAAATGAAAAGATTTCCATATTTTTTTAAGCAATTTGAGTTGGTAACAATCAATGTGATACAGAATATGTTTGTCTATCAAGATATTTGTGACTATATGGAGTTATTGTATGTGATTGTCCATAGTTAGAAATTATCTTTATTGCTTTCCATTTAATTCATTCTAGTGTGTTTTTTATCATTTTATTTATTTATTATAATTACAATTGGAACAAAATCAACTAATTGGATTGCAAATTACCATTGATATTAATCATATTTATTGTTTGTTGTAATTTCAATTACTTCCATTTGAATAAAAAGGTGGATTTCATGAATATCATAGACTTAGACACTTATACTTTGGATTAGTGTGGCACTTGAAGTATAAGAGTTCCTTTTCTTATTTTTCAAATGAGACGTTTTTAGTTGGAAGTTCCTCATGGAAGTTATCTTGAGATTGTTTCTTTTTACCATTGTTGTTATCTCCTTTGGTTTAAATAATTCACTTTTTATTCACAATTGATTTTTGTTAACCCATTCATTGCTTACTATGTATTATGTGAAATCAATAAAGCAATGACTACACACATTAGAAGGAATGGTTTAATAGTATGTTCACCAAATGTATATTGTTATTTATGAAAATAACATCGAATAGAAATCACTTAATTGTGAATCTTTATATTAATCACGTGTTTAGTAATTAAGTATGAATATGAAATTAAAATTGTTAAGATAGAAAATCCTACTTTAAACTATGACACTAATATTTTTATCTATCATACTATGGATATTAAATCTTGTTAATTAAATCATGTTAATAAATAGGAAAATACAAAGGCAATTTGAATTCATATATTGTAAGAATTATCCCTCATTGAAGTATGAATTTAATTACACCTTGTAAAACATGAGGAAATACCCTTAAAAATAAAATCATGCTATAAGTATTAAATCATTCTTAATTTGGGAATTTATGTATGCATGTACAATCCATTTATGGTTAAATCAAGCTGAATAAATGTATCAATTTAGGAATATTTCTTGCAAGATCAAATGTATAATAGTGGCATCACTTCAATTTCATATATTATGAATATGATTAATATGATTTCGTTAGAATAACTTAACTATATTAGACCTTAGTATATGTTTTATTATCATCCTAGGTGTTTAAACTATGTTAGTTAGGCTCTCTAGTGCATAATTGACTACCATGTGATTGTTTTCCACCATAGTGCACCCTCTTTCTTCTTTTGAGTACGCTTTTAAATGCTAAAGCACTTGCATCATGATTTTATGAGTTTTAGCATCTTTTTCTTGCTTTTTTCTTGAATCAAGATTAACATTTTGTGTTAGGATGAATTGGAAAAGTATGTGACTTGTTGCCTTAACATATTCATACCTTTTCTCCTCAAAATCCACCCACGCCTATATTTTGGGTCATTTGTGAGGTAACTAGGCCCACCTAATCAAATCATGACCATTTACTAGGATTTGGGATGGATACTTCCCATACGGGGGGGGTTTGTGTATTCTAAGCCTTCCTCATGTGACCAATTCGAATGCCTCTTTGGGATTTTGATTTTTGTTGATTGTAATATATTTGGACATCCAAAACATCAGCTCAGTTTGGATGAATAATAGTTTGTTCAATTGTGTTTGTTATGTGTATCAAATTCTGTCATATTTTCTTATTTTCTTTGCATCTTTGAGAGAACAATTGTGAGGAATTTTTTGTTTCTAGATCCAACTATCATAAAAAAAAATCACATTTTTTTGTTTTTTTTTGTACTAAGGGAATAAAAAATTAGGATGGGGCTGGTACTTGCATGAAACGAGGTCCATGGGTCCAATATCGTTCACTACCACTATACCCCTACGTGCACCCACACAACCCGCAAGCATGGGGCACAGGTAAGCTGGGGTGATTTGATTTTTTATTTAATTACATGTAACATTAAGATGTATTAAATATAAACTATAAGTTCATGATAAATCAATATAATCAAATATTTTTATAGGGGAAGGAAATGCATTGTATTATTAAAATAATTTTTAAATCAATTAATTAAATTAAAATTAAGATATAATTACATGTGAAATATTTCAGACCTATTAAGTTTTATAATATAAGTTCACCGAATTGTTTACATTTATTGTAAAAATAAGATAGTAACTGCACTGTAAGATAGAATATATTGATGATGTTTTTTAATAAACATCTCTCACATTTTTCCTAAATAAATATGCATGATGTTTTTTCACAATTAAAATGCATATTATTTATACACAATATTAAATTGTAAGAATTTGTTTTTGATAGTACACATCTAACAATCACATCTAATAGACACATCTGTAAGCAAACACGGATATTCACATTTGATATCACCTAACACCATCTAAGATAAACATCTAGTAATTACGTCTAAAAATAGTTAACATCATCTAATCTAACGTACCATCATCATCATTTTCACCACCTTACAAACATAGACATAAACATCATCATACCACAATAAACATAAACATAAACATGATCATACCATTATAAACATAATCATAAAAATAAACACAAATGTACCATCATTACCATTTTCACCACATAAACATAAACATACCATTCTCATCATTTTCACCACCTAACAAACATAAGCATAAGTATTATCATATCATCATAAACATAAATGTACTATCATCATCATTTTCACCACATAAACATAAACATACCATCGTCATCAATTTTACCACATAAACATAAACATACCATACTCATCATTTTCACCACCTAAACATCATTATACCATCATAAACATAAACATACCTTCATCATAATTTCACCACATAAACATAAAAATAAACATCATCATACTATCATCAACGTAACAATATTAAACATAAACATTGCCTTACATCATTTAACATATACATCTAACATAACTAACCATCATCTAACATGTAAATCTAATAATAGCATCTAACAAAAACAAGTTTCCTTTAATAACATAACCATCACACACATCTAACAAACATATTCTAACCTAGCCTAACATACACATCACCATCAACATATAAATAAACATCAACATGAAAAATGAATTGTGTGTGTGTGTGTAGTAACATCAAACTAATGATACATTCCAAATATATATATCTACTCTAATAACTTCTATAACACATTTGTTCCACCTCTAGAACCAAAGGCATCAATATCTCTCCCACTAGAGCCAGAGGAATCGACACCTCCACCAGTAGAGCCAGAGGCACCAGCACCTCCGCCAGCAAAGCCAGAGGCATCGACACCTCCACTAGTAGATCCAGAGGCATGAATGACTAACTAAAATGTTTTTATTGATTTTTATTTTTTACGCCTTGGTGGGCATCTATTACTACTTTCTATATATTCATTCTTTACTTTGGATAGATTTTTGTATATTAGGCTCTATATTAACATGATTTAAGGTTACTTTACTATGATTAGAATGTAGAAGGGGTGATGCAAGTTATTTGTTGGGAATGTTTCCTTCTAGGATTGCCATGATTGTTGGGGTTTCTTCTCCAAATAATTGGAATGTATCAACAACAAAATCACAAGGTTTTGTTTTTGTGTTAGAACTCATATTGACTAGTTCATGAGATATATCATTGTGTGCGCCATTTTGTAGCAATGTTTAATATCCATCCATTTGTACACTTGTTTCCACCCTTAGGTCTCGTTCATGTTGTCCCTAAAATCTTATGGATGTCCACCCACTCTTGTTGCTTCAGTGAGGTCTTGTTCTATCAATAACAACCCCTTCTTGTAACTATCAGTTGCCTTGTTCTCATATTTTCTTACATTTTCCATATCTTTCAATTGTAACTCACTACTATGATTCGTTACTTATTTCCTTTTGTAACTAATCTAGAATGGATTTGGAATAAAACATTGAATGTTTAGTGGCTTACCTCAATGGAAATTTCTCAACAAAATGAGAACTTTGTCTATAGAAGTGAATCTATTGGTGATGAATTTAGAGGATGAGGTTGACAATGTGAAGGGCCCCAAATTATTTTAACCAACCATCAATTACCTCCAAAGTGATATGCTACCAATAGGAGTAGTAAGAAAAAGACAAATAAAAAGGAACCATGAATTGGAATGCTGGCAAAAAAGATAAAGGAGAAGAAGTGCACTAGAGTTGGAAATGCTTAACCTTTCAACTACTCTCAACAAGACAACACTACTTATATACTCATTTGAGAAGGAAATGTTTGGAAGATGAAGGGAGGGAATGCATTAACAATTCCTAATCTTGTAATCTATAATGCTACAAGGAGACAAAACATCAATGTAGTGCTATAATTGTTGAGAAACAAAGCTAGATCATAGCCATTTAATGCTATAGTTTTTCTTTTAGGTTTCTCTAAGGAAAACTATATTATATATGGTGTTTAGTTGCATGCATGATTGAATTTTATTGTGTAATTGATTCAATTTAGTATATTCATGTATGAATTCCATCTTGAAAGCCTACTTATTCTACTGAAATTATCCATGAAACCAAATGTGAATAGATATATCCATTTATGGTAATGAATTCATCATTGAAAAATCTAGATCTTAGTCCATAGTGAATTGAAGATAATGTACCCTTTTAATTCTCTAGTGAATATCTGTAATGGAAAGATGAGTGGACCATAGGTCTACAATTTATGGATCAACAACACTTCGCTACATTCATGATTTAAACACACCTATATTTTAACCTCCATTTGTTGGTTATTGCAACACACCTCATGGAACTGTCCACTCTCTCTTATTATTGGTATTTTCCCATAGTTTATTTCTTCCCCTTCCAGGTCTTTAGATTCAATGAAAATACCCCATCACACCCCTCAACATAAATCTTACAATTCCACACCCTTTAGTGCAAAAGGAAACAACTCATCCTCCACCAAAATAACTTTATCCCATAAGCATATTTCACTAACGTTCCCCTTGGCCCTCTTATAAACTTCTCTTTGGCCTATGAGTATATTGACATTGAGATCATACAAGCTCCACAATATATGCTTCTAATGTACCTTTTACCTATAAATATCCAACACTCACTATAGGATCATCATAATGTTATAATGCAATCAAACGTTGAACATTGTAGGTTGTGGTTTCTCTTCTCTCCATCTTCGATAGATGGGATTCTCCTCAAGTATCTATAGCCATTCAAGGAAGCTCATGGGAAATTCAAGCTAAAATATCTCATTGAGAATCTGAGATCACATTAAAGTTTTTAGTTCTTGAATCATTGTGATGCTCATTTAATCAAAGAAGTGTTTTTTCTTGCAAAGAGATTTATCTACCCATCAAACTAGTCTTGAATATGTCCCTTCATGAGATTATATTCCATTCTATTATGATTTCCTAATTTTCATTATCAAGTCCCAACAATATAACCAATTGTTGGCTCAAACTAGCAGATTGAGGTCCTAAGGGTTGTCCAATAAGGGTGTTGGACTCTAGCACTAATTTCTCAGTTCTTAAGGATAGAGAAGGTCTCACCCAAGGTGTATTTCCAAGACTTTTGATTAATGGAAGAAACCTGCAAAGGACGATCACAACCATGTATACACTTATAGTCTAACAAATAATCTATGCACTCATTACATTCATTATTAGGCTTATTATTATACCATTCATAAGAGGTTGCCACATAGGCAACTATACATTAGTGCAAGTAATTTGAAATAACAATGTACTTGAATACATTCCAATGAATAAAACATCATCCAAATACATTAATAGCACAATAAACGAAACATAGGGTAAATATTCCATTCATATCTAACATCACTAGAAGCATCATTACATAAAATGTTATTGTTCGCAAAAGTCAAAATCCTTATGATCCCTCTAAATTTTGAACCCTTTATATGCCAAAGATTCTATATATCCATTTGATCATTGCCTTATTGTCAGTGTAGTAAAAATGATATATTAGTCCACTATTTTTATGTTCTTTACTAATTTGTAATGTTTTAGTCAACTCCTCAACTCCTCAAAACTAGGATCTTTTCCTTATTCTATGGCTCCTACCTCCTATTGTTGCCACCTACTTCTAGGTCTATGTGGTGTTACATGGATCTTGTTGTCTAGAGAGTCTTTATCGCCTTGTCTTTGTCCAAGGAGAAGGAACCAATAAATTTTGTCATTTAGTGTCATGAATAACTAAGCGAAACTTATATATAACTATTGGTAAATAAGCATCCAAATCCCTATATCTAAACATTGACTAGAGGTAAGAATGGACATAAAAAATTAATGTGAAATATAACAATGTCATTACATATACCAATATGCATAGACAAATGTTATTGAGGCTAGGGAATAAGATCCAAAGTCAATTTCTAAGTGCCCTTTAATTATTGAAACATGTTAAATCTAGACTCTATAAATCAAGTGCTATGAACTCAAAGACCCTAAAAATATCATTGGGTCGATAAATGCAAGGACAAAAAAACTTGCCACACCCATAAAGTTGAGATGAAAGGGTCGCTCGAGAAAATACATACATTATAACCATTTAAACCTAAATTATAGCATTATTGCCTCCCCTCCTAAAAGTAAACTACAAAGTATTTAATATTCACGTGATGAGATAACATTTGGACCATCTTACCATGTGAAAATACCCTTCTAATAAATACACCTTTCCATTTCCATCCTAAATGGACATAAAAGATTATAATGACATTACATCGTGATTGTGCTTAAAATTCTTAGTACATCGTGATTGTGCTTAAAATTCTTTTAAAAATGTAGGAGCTCATAGTCACAATCAAATCAAATGTATTCCAATCAAAAAGATTTCTTTTTACGATGATAAAATCTAATAATAAATAACATTGAAAAAATATAATAAAAAATAACTTTAAAAATAGTACAAGACTCAAGTCCACATACGTTGAAATTAAGATTTTTTAACACTTATAAAAATAAATATTAGTACATCGTAATAGTGCTTGAAATTCTTTTAAAAATATAAGAGACCATAGTCACAATCAAATCACATATACGAAGATAAAATCTAATAATAAATAACATTGAAAAAATATAATAATAAATAACTTTTAAAAGTGTACAAGACTCAAGTCCACATAGTTGTTTTTTTTTTCATATTGTGAGGATCATTCAGGATATGATATTTGGCATTATTGCTTTTTTCAAGAGGAAATCTAGGGTATTTTCATGATATGAAAATGGCATTATTTGATCTTGTGAAAGTTTGTTTAATATAAGTCAGTGGAATTATAATGGCCGAATTTGATTCATAGTACGATTTTACCTTTGTTTTACTTAAGAATCCAAGAAATAGATGGGTTTACTACTTGGTGCAACAAGTACATGTTAAAGCATATTTAACTCTAATATTACAACAACAATTTCATGATAATGACTTAATTATATTGCTTTTCTATATCTGTTTTAAAAATTCTATGGAAACCAAACTCCCATTACTTAGTTTAATTAGTTGAATACCCATCGAATAGTGACTGATCAATTTGTAGTGTTTGATAGTGGAATATGCAATGAAATAGTGATGAGGAAGGAAAAATGCGTAAAAGACAACCCAGCCAAGAGATAAATGTTACAAGAATGTAAAATATTGATAGTCTAATAGTCAATGCAATGCTTAGAAAAGATTAGAATTGTAGATGTGTCATACCACAACCTGCGAATATACTTATTTTATATCATGTAAATACAAGTATAGCCATAGAGAGTTCATGTTTTCTATAATCTTAATAAATTAAACTCCATAAAAATGGAAAATTGAAACCCTTTCATGGATGGATTTCCCTACCTTCTTATCAAAACAAACATCATTGATGTTTGAACCCAAATGAACATAGAAAAAATCCTCGTACTTTCCAACAACACCATATGATCATGTGCGTAGCTTGGATTTGGGTCATTCATAAGATGCAATGAATTTCTCCACTTCCTCTACATTTATTCTTGCAATGAAGGATATCAACAACATTTAGTTACTTTTTATTGGTTATATCTAGTTTTTTAAATCTTTACAGAAGAGGGAAAAATCTCCATTGCTAAGTTCCAAGCATGTAATAGTTATAATGAGACACAGATGGTGAAACAATATGATACCATTCCATGGGAACGATAACACATAGGGTATCTCATAAATAAGGATTTAGATTTTCACTGATGTTCATATCAGTTCCAATATAATATTAAGATGGATGCCTTGCATATAAGAGTTGAAGTAACAATTATGAATGTTCCAAATATAACTCAATCTAACAACATAGATTCCTAAATGGCAATCTGAAAATGTTAAAGAAGAATACAAAAGGTTGAAATAAATAATTAGTCAAGAAAGATTGATCTAACTTTTATTGGTTCAAGTGATCCAAGAAAGATTGATCTCTCTTTCCTTAGTTGTCGTGGAGCAAGGTTTGATTCAATCTCAATACCCACCTAAACCCCAACCTAAAAAATTATTCTAAGAAAAACAAGACTTTATAAGTTCAATGATTTGGAGCTATAAATCTAGCCTATGATTTGGTGGTTATTCCTTAGCAGTAGTTAGTACTGATATGAATCCATCGCATGATTTGGAGGTATGAATCTATCCCAGGATTTGGGTGTTGTTCCTTAGAAAAACCTAGGACTAATATGAATCCAACCCACGATTTGTAGATATGAACTGAGCCTATGATTTGGAGGTATGAATCCATCCCATGATTTAGAGGTTATTCCTCATACCACCCAAATAAAATAATCCCTAATAATTATATTACTATGTCAATTAAACCCCCCCCCCCCCCCTTAATATGAGGCAATATATTTTTGAGGTTTTTAGGATTATTCAAACCCCCAATATGAATGGACATGATATGATATTTCCTCTCTAGTGAACCCCCTATGAACATTATCAAACTTCGAACATTGTAGGTTTTGGTTTTCCCTTCTCTCCATCGTTGATAGTTGAGATTCTCCTAAAGTCTCTTTAGCCATTCAAAAAAGGTCATGGGAAATTCTAGATAAAATATCTCATTGATAATATGACGCCACCAAATAGCTTTTAGTACTTGAATCATTTTGATGTCCATCTAATCAAAGGGGCATTTTTGTCTTGCAAAGATATTTATATGCTCATCAAACTAGTCTTGAGTACTTTCCATCATGAGCTTCTTTGGCATTCTATTATGATTTCCTAATTTTTGTTATGAGGTCTCGACAATATAACCATTTGTTGGATCAAAAACTAGAATACTAAGGTTCTAAGGGTTGTTCAACAAGGGTGTTGGACTCTAGCACTAACTTATCAATCCTTAAGGATAGGGAAGGTCTCACTCATTTTATATTGCAGAGACTTTAGATTAATGCAAGAAAGTTGCAAAGGATGATCACAACCATATATACCCTCATACTCTAGCAAACAACCTATCCACTCATTGCATTCATTATTAAGCTTATTATTTATTATGTCATTCATAAGAGGTTGTCACAGATGCAAGTATACATCAGTGCAAGTAATTTGAAATAACAATGGACTTGAATACATTGTAATGGATAAAACATCATCCAAATACATTAATAACACAATAAACAAATTTGACATAGGGTAAGTATTCCATTCATAGCTAGCATCACTAGAAGCGTTATTACATCACACGTTGTTGTTCACAAAAGTCAAAATCCTTATGGTCCCTCTAACTGTTGAACCATTTATATGCCAAAGACTATATATATTTATACTTGGATTTTTGGGAAAATAAGGCTCCATTTGGTCATTACATTATTGTCGATGTAGTAAAAATGATCTATTAGTCCACTACTTTTTTGTACTTTACTATTTTGTATTGTTTTAATCAACTCCTCAAAACTAGGACCTTTTCCTTATTCTCTGGATTTTACCTCATGTTGTTGCCACCTACATCTAAGTCTAGGTGGTGTTACATGAATCTTGTTGTCTATAGAGTCAGTGTCACCTTGTCTTTATCCAAGGAGAAGGGGGCAATAAAATTCGTCAATTAATTCCATGAAACAACTAAACAAAACTTATCTGTGACAACTAGTAATAAAACACCTAAATCCCTAGATCTAAACATTAACTAAAGGAATGGACATAAAAATAATATGGAATATAACAATGGCATCGCATACCAATATGCATAGAAAAATGTTATTGAGGCTAGAGAATAAGAACCATAGTCAATCTCTCAATACATTAAACCCTCCTAATTGTTGAAACACACTGAATCTAGACTGGACTCTAAAATCCAAGTGCTATGAACCTAGAAACTCCTAACCGTTATCATTGGATATATAAATACAAGGCCAAAAAAGCATGTAACACCCATTCACTTAATATAAAAAAAATAGTTAAAAAAATACATATGCATTATAACAATTTATGCATAAAGCATCACACTATTACCTCCCCTCTTAACCATGTTATAAAGTGCAAAGTATTTAACATTCACGAGGTAGCCTTTCTCATAAGACACTTTTCCATATCCATCCTACATTGACATAAGAGGGCACAGTCACATCAAAATTTGGAATATAAATAAAATACATAGTATCTAACATTCATGAGGCAACCTTAGGACCATCTTGCCATGTGAAAATTCCCTTCTCATAAGGACACTTTTCCATATCCATCCTACATTGACATAAGAGGGTACAATGACATCAAAATTTTGAATACAAATAAAACTGATTGGACATAAATAAGTGAATAATTCTCTATAATCCAAATAGGTTGATTGAAACATATCTCGTGCTTTGGTTCACGTGTTTACGAAGGATTTTGATCCTTCCATTATTGTTAGACTTTGAATATATATATTTTTAAATCTTAAAAATATTTAACTATTATAATGTTTTAAGATTTTTTAAAATGTTAAAAATCTTAATTTCAACGTATGTGGACTTTAGTCGTTGTTTATTATTATATTTTTTCTCGGGTAAAGAAATTTTGATTGGAATACATCTGGTTTGATTCAGACTTTCAACTCTTCATTATTATTACATTTTTAAAAGAATTTCAAGTACTATTATAATGTACTAAGATTTCTGTTATAAGTGTTAAAAAAATCTTAATTTCAACGTATTTGTACTATTGTGAGGATCGTTCAGACAGATAGTTGGCATTATTGATTGATTATTGATTATAGGGGTTTAGTATAAGCCAGTTGAGTGGAATTACAATGGCTGAATTTGATTCGTAATACGATTTTAACTCTCTTTTATTTAAAAATCTCTGTTTTATTTAAGAATCCAAGAAACTGACCTGCACTTCTGGTGTTGACCCGTAAACAAATAATGCCTCGACTCAAAGTTATTTTTGGATTATTAATGGAGCAGATAAATTAACTAGCTTGCCCTGTCATATTCTAATGGCCGTTGTATAGCAGGCTGTTGAATATTAAGTAGCTTGAAATTTTAATGGCTTACTGTATAGCTGTCTTCACATTAAATGATATACAACAGACCAGATATTAATTGCCAAAATATAAAATTTGGATAATAGAATTCTGTAAGTTCATAAATTCTGATACTACTGTATAGGGATTCTGGAACTTATTTTTATGAAAAAATTAATTTTATAGCACAATGTTAATGATAATTAAACTTGGTGATCTAGTTTCATTAATTTTACTCCATTTCACTGTATCAATTTCATCTCTGCAACATGAATGTATCATTATGTCTGGATCCATTTAGTCAAAAAGATGCGTGGGCCTGCGTCTGTTAAAGACCTGGAGATGATGGTGTTAAATTCATTTGGTTTCATGAACATGTTCATGGAGGCAGCTTTCACGTGCATCAAGAATAAAAAAGAACCATTTATATCATCCGTACGAGAAAAGAGGTTCATACATATCATACGTCCACTAACACGACACTTGATACCCACAAATCACGAGGCCTGCCTGATCTGGGAATACTGTGGCCGCGAGTGCCATGGATATTTCGCCAAAGTGTTTTCTCATCAACTTTGATTTACAGTTTGTGATAACACTGACATGTCGGCACACAGATTACATAAACAAAAAATAAAAACAAGTTGTTACATGTTTTTTTAACTACGCTTTAACTGAATTTTATTTAAATTTTAAGGAAAATGTATTTAAGCATAATAAGATACTACTACCATAAAATGAAGCTCAAGTCTAAAATTTTGAGATAGTATCTAAATGCCTATAGACATAATTACATAAACAGAGCAACCACACTTGATGTGTCCATAGAGACTTGATGTGTCCATAGAGAGAGTTGCTTTCTACAACTTAGTATGAGAGAGAAGTGTAAGCAAGTGCTTAATATAGAATTGACATGTGGTGTCAAATATAACATATGAAGTGTGTGTGTGTGTGTGTGTGTCAGGTCATTGGATGCATTGTGCTAGTGTAATGAAAGTGTAAGTCGTAGGACCTTGCATGGGTTGTGCACCCTTCTACTCTGCATGAGCTTGACAGATCAACAGTGACTTATGCTTCAATAGTGACTTACGCCCCTAGAATTTAATCTTATGCTTCTACCTCCTTTAGTGCAAAAGGAAACAACTCATCCTCCACCAAAATAACTTTATCCAAGAGCTAAACATATTTCACTAATTTCCCTATTGGCCTTCTCACAAACTTCTCTTTGGCCTCTGAGTAAGATTGACATTAAGATAATACAAACTCCACAATATAGGCTTCTAATGTACCTATTATCTACAAATCTACAACACTCGCTACATGATTGTCATAACTCTCTAACATAATCAAACTTTGAACTTTGTAGGTTGTGGTTTTCCCTTCTCTCCATTGTCAATAGTTGGGGTTCTGCTCAAGTCTCTATAGCCATTCAAAGAAGTTCATGAGAAATTCTAGCTAAAATATCTCATTGAGAATCTAAGGTCACTGAATAGTTTTTAGTCCTTGAATCATTGTGATGTCCATCTAAGCAAAGGATAATTTTGCCTTGCAAAACTATATATGCTCATCAAACTAGTATTGAATATCTTCCTTCATGAACTTCTTTGGAATTCTATTATGATTTTCTAATTTTCATTGTGAGGTTCTAACAATAAAACCATTTTTTGGCTCAAACCAACAAACCGAGGTCCTAAGGGTTGTCCAGCAAGGGTGTTGGACTCTAGCATTGACTTATCAATCCTTATGGATAGGTAAGGTCTCACCCAAGGAGTATTTCCTAGACTTTAGATTAATGGAAGAAAGCTGCAAAGGATTATCACAACCATATATACCCTCATACTCTAGAAAACAAGATATCCACTCATTCCATTCATTATTAGGATCATTAATATACCATTCATAAGAGGTTTCCATGCAACTATACATCAGTGCAAGTAACCTGGAATAACAATGCAATGAATAAAACATCATCTAAATACATTAATAGCACAATAAACAAATTTGACTTAGGGTAATTATTCCATTAATATCTAACATCACTAGAAGCATCATTACATTGCATGTTATTGTTCACAAAATTCCAAATCCTTATGATCCCTCTAATTGTTGAATCCTTTATAAGCCAACGACTAAAAATATTTATACTTAGATTTTTGGACAATGAGGATCCATTTGGTCATTGCCTTATAGCTAATGTAGTAAAAATTATCCATTAGTCCACTTTTTGTGTTATTTACTATTTTGTAATGTTTTAGACAACTCCTAAAAACTAGGATCTTTTACTTGGTCTTTGGCTCCTACATCTTGTTGTTGTCACCTACTTCTAGGTCTAGGTGGTGTTACATGGATCTTGTTGTCTATAGAATCAATATTGTCATAGTGTCTTTATCCAAGGAGAAGGAGCCAATAGATTTTGTGGTTTAATTCCATGAAACAACCAAGTAAAACTTATATGTTTTTTTTTCAGTCGAAAAAAGACATTCCTTCGTATTCATTGAATCAAAGGGATTTTTTACATCATCGTGATATGCAGACTTACATACTGCACAGAATAGCAATAGTGATATCAGTCCAAACATGGACAGCACACAGCAAATACAAACCCATCCTGACAAAAATAATACAATACATAATACAATGTAAAATACCCACAGTATATCATACTCAAAGCACTTTCAGTTCACTACAATAAGAACCCCCTCATATGAAGGCTACCATAAATACAGTCATCAATGTTCCTAAAGAAAATAACAAGAGCCCAGAAATCTGATCCAAGGAGGGGATGAGTCTCTAATAATCAGTAATAGCTGCTCAACAAAAACCTGAATATATCTCAGTGAAACTAGTGAGATCAACTGTAATAGAATGAGCATATCCTAAAAGAGCTGAGATGAGCTTTCCCCAATAATCTCATTCCCAAAATATTCAGTGAGTAAGAGATGGCCCACTGCCAAGTGCAATCCCTCCTTTGATAAGATGTCTGCCCTCCTGTTATGTTCCTGCTTCTGTGCTTATGAATCAGAGGAGGCTTGAAGGTCAAATAATCATCATAAATGAAATGTAACAATCTGTTCAATGAGGGCTCCTGATCATCAAAACATAAAAGGTTCCTAGCCTTCCATATATTCCATATGATGAAAAAGGGCACATACAGTAAATGTCCCTTCCGAGAAAGCCAGCAAGTTAAATTTTCCTGAAGAGTATGGGCACTCCATTCCAGGTACACATTTAATATGCAACTAAGGCCCCCAATAACCTCCTTCAAAAACCGACAACTGACAAAAAGATGTTCAACCGACTATGCTTCCTCTTTGCAGAGACAACATCTGTTAGGACCACACCATCCTTTCTTGCATAAAGTATCCCAAGTATTTATTTTTTTATAGCACGTGACTACTAAGTAAGTAAACACCTAAGACCCTATATCTAAACATTGACTAAACAAAAAAAATGGATATAAAAATAATATGAAATATTCATTGCATACCATTATACATAATCAAATATTATTAAGGCTATGGAATAAGATTCAAGTCAAATGTTATTAAGGCCAGGGAATAAGATTCAAAGTCATTCTCTCAATACATGGAACCCTTTAATTGTCTTAAAAACAATGAGTCTAGACTCTAAAACCAAGTGTTACGAACCCTTAGACCACTAACAATGTCATTGGGTAGATAAATAAAAGGTCAAAGAACCTACAACACTTATAAAGTTGACCTAAAGAGGTCTCTAAAACGAAAACACATGCATTATGACAATTTAGCATTCTTCCCTCCCCTCCTAGCATGTAAAGTGCAAATCATTTAATAGTCACATGGTGATGTAACCTTAGGACCATCTTGCCTTAGGACCATCTTGCCATGTGAAAATTCCCTTCTCATAAGGACACTTTTCCATATCCGTCCTAGATTGACATAAAAGGTTACAATGACATCAAAATTTTAAATATAAATAAAATTGATTTGACATAAATAAGTGAATAATAAGGACACTTTTCCACAATCTAAAAATGTTACAATGACATCAAATTTTTAAATATAAATATAATTGATTTTACATAAATAAGTGAATAATGCTCCATAATCCCAACATGTATGGGAATTGACATTTTCAACATTATGCAAGTTAGAACATAAAATGTGTAACCATGATTGGAACATATGTGATGCTTTGGTTCACTAAAAATTTTGATACTTTCATTATTGTTAAATTTTATAAATATTTTTTGAAATATTAAAAAATAAGAACTATATTAAGATTTTTTTTAAATGTTAAAAAATCTTAATTTTAAGGCATGTAGACTTTAGGTTTGTAATTTTTTAATTATGTTTTTTCTTGGTTAAAAAAATTTCGATTGGGATATTTTAGTTTGATTGGGATTTTGATCTCTTTATTGAGTTTAAAAGGCCTATTTTACACTCTATCATGAGGAGATATGTAACTCCTTCCGTGCTCATCTTAAAGTTGGCACATGTCCTTTACAAAAAATAAAAAGTAAATATTAAATACAAAATAATATACATTACATGACACACTTCATCAACACTTTTACTTTAAGAAAAATTTACACTTCTCTCTTATCCTTTGATAGATACTTTCTTATCACTTGACAGATTACTTTTTAAAATAAAGCTATTCTAGTTATTATTACATTTCTAAAAGAATTTCAAGCACGAGGTTAAGAATTTCAAGCAGTGTTAGGTTGTATTAAGATTTGTTTTCTCAGTTTTAAAAAATCCTAATGTAACTTATTTTGGATTGGAGTCCTTCAAGTTGTTTGTTTTTTTTCTATTATAAGGATCATCCGAGAGTACTTTCAGGATATGAAAGTGGCCTTATTGATTTTGTGAAAGGGATGGGGTTTAGTATAAGGATAGATTCTTTCTTGATAGATTAAACTTTTTAAAATAAAGCTATTCTAGTTATTATTACATTTCTAAAAGAATTTCAAGCACTAGATTAAGAATTTCAAGCACTGTTAAGTTGTATTAAGATTTGTTTTCTCAGTTTTAAAAATCTTAATGTCAACTTATTTTGGACTCGAGTCCTTCAAGTTGTTTGTTTTTTTTCTATTATAAGGATCATCCGAGAGTATTTTCAGGATATGATTTAGTGGCCTTATTGATTTTGTGAAAGGGATGGGGTTTAGTATAAGGATAGATTCTTTCTTGACAAATTACTTTTTAAAATAAAGCTATTCTAGTTATTACTACATTTCTAAAAGAATTTCAAGCACTAGGTTAAGAATTTCAAGCACTGTTAAGTTGTATTAAGATTTGTTTTCTCAGTTTTAAAAAATCTTAATGTCAACTTATTTTGGACTGGAGTCCTTCAAGTTGTTTATTTTTTTTCTATTATAAGGATCATCCGAGAGTATTTTTAGGATATGAAAGTGGCCTTATTGATTTTGTGAAAGGGATGGGGTTTAGTATAAGGATGGATTCTTTCTTGACAGATTACTTTTTAAAATAAAGCTATTCTAGTTATTATTACATTTCTAAAAGAATTTCAAGCAGTAGGTTGAGAATTTCAAGCAGTGTTAAGTTGTATTAAGATTTGTTTTCTCAGTTTTAAAAAATCTTAAGATTTGTTTTCTCAGTTTTAAAAAATCTTAATGTCAACTTATTTTGGACTGGAGTCCTTCAAGTTGTT
Organism: Pseudotsuga menziesii; assembly: GCA_001517045.1. NCBI lineage: Eukaryota > Viridiplantae > Streptophyta > Pinopsida > Pinales > Pinaceae > Pseudotsuga > Pseudotsuga menziesii. Next base: position 470,711 of record LPNX011044231.1, on the reverse strand, counting down.
TGTTTTTTTTCTATTATATGGATCATCCGAGAGTATTTTCACGATATGAAAGTGGCCTTATTGATTTTGTGAAAGGGATGGGGTTTAGTATAAGGATAGATTCTTTCTTGACAGATTACTTTTTAAAATAAAGCTATTCTAGTTATTATTACATTTCTAAAAGAATTTCAAGCACTAGGTTAAGAATTTCAAGCACTGTTAAGTTGTATTAAGATTTGTTTTCTCAGTTTTAAAAAATCTTAATGTCAACTTATTTTGGACTCGAGTCCTTCAAGTTGTTTGTTTTTTTTCTATTATAAGGATCATCCAAGAGTATTTTTAGGATATGAAAGTGGCCTTATTGATTTTGTGAAAGGGATGGGGTTTAGTATAAGGATAGATTCTTTCTTGACATTGCTTTTTAAAATAAAGCTATTCTAGTTATTATTACATTTCTAAAAGAAATTCAAGCACTCTTAAGTTGTATTAAGATTTGTTTTCTCAGTTTTAAAAAATCTTAATGTCAACTTATTTTGGACTCGAGTCCTTCAAGTTGTTTGTTTTTTTTCTATTATAAGGATCATCCAAGAGTATTTTCAGGATATGAAAGTGGCCTTATTGATTTTGTGAAAGGGATGGGGTTTAGTATAAAGATAGATTCTTTCTTGACAGATTACTTTTTAAAATAAAGCTATTCTAGTTATTATTACATTTTTAAAAGAATTTCAAGCACTTGGTTAAGAATTTCAAGCATTGTTAAGTTGTATTAAGATTTGTTTTCTCAGTTTTAAAAAATCTTAATTTCAACTTATTTTGGACTGGAGTCCTTCAAGTTGTTTGTTTTTTTTTCTATTATAAGGATCATCCGAGTATTTTCAGGATATGAAAGTGGCCTTATTGATTTTGTGAAAGGGATGGGGTTTAGTATAAGGATAGATTCTTTCTTGACATATTACTTTTTAAAATAAAGCTATTCTAGTTATTATTACATTTCTAAAAGAATTTCAAGCACTAGGTTAAGAATTTCAAGCACTGTTAAGTTGTATTAAGATTTGTTTTCTCGGTTTAAAAAA